>DWKL01000340.1:0-20028 GCA_018249415.1 Phareas burnsi | reverse complement strand
TTCTTCACTTTGCCAAAAATGTGGGTTTCTGTGAAAGCACATGGACAAAACGCAAACCTCTAAACTATTAAAACATATAAAAAAATCTAAGCTATGATATATGATATATATTTCGTATGACGTAACGTCCTTTGCTGCGATAGAAATATTACTGTAACGTATACATTTATAATAATCATAAATGTATACATACATTTCATTCGCGTTTGTTTCCTTCGATATCTTGTATATTTAAACGACATAGTATTTATAACGACGGTTACTTTTTAATAGGGAGGAACCACATGAGCTGAACAGGTAATTTCATAAAAGGAAAACCATTTTTGAAATATTAATATGCATTTGTTATGTACAATAAAATATATCTACAACAAAATTATGCATGTCATAACCTGCAACATGTATGCGACCTTGAGATTACGTTTAAATCATAGATACGCCCCCGAACTGAAAACCTGCAGGATTATTACGAATAATATTTACAAATGAGTATTTTGATACATCAACACAAGGAATTGTAAAACGTCATAAAGAAGATAACCTTAAATCTCTTTTATTCGTATTAAACTATTTTGAAAACAAATGAAAGTCAATAATAATTAACGAACATGATATAAGTAAAAATATATATTTAAATCAGTACAAGTGAGGGAAATTTTCTACGTACTCTGCCTTTATACATCGTCTATATACGGTATTTATCTGTATTTAGATGACAAAGTGTACTTAACCCCAGCGTGATTATTTCAAAGCTAAGATAGGACGTATCTGCGATTTAAATCCATAGCCATCTCTATATAGTTCTAAGTACATAAGCGGAAATCAGGGGTGTCCCCAATTCAATTAAACAGGGGATTCAAGGGACTTCTGTATGACCAACCTACCCCTCCCCTTCCGCCCCATTGTGACGCGTGCCCTCTTCAAGTGGCACACGATGTCGCAATTTAAAATATCTCGCTTTCTAATAAATTCCTACACTCACACATAAAATACCAAAATAATTACATGTACCTTCGACCACAGAGAGAAAAATAAAAAAAAACCAGCATAGATCGCTGAAGATGATACAAAATTGATAACAGATCGCAAATAATAAGAAACACGAATCGACATGATATAATGGCAATTGAAACAATGATTTGATGACCCATAAAATTGATATACAAACAGGGATATTAACCAATAGGAAAGGGGCACAGACTATAAAATTCAAAACAGTGCATTCGACAGATAAAAATAGTTTATAGTCAATATTCATCGTATAGATAGTGAATAGGGTAACTTACCTCCGGGTCTGTGGATAGAATTCAATGATTATAAATAAAATGAACACAAGTCAATTAACATACACTTTATATCCTTAACTTTAATACAATGACTCGGGGTTCACCCGCGGAGCGACGCACGTGTGCCGTGACGCAACCATTAACGCATATGTTAATATAATTGAACAATTTTCGAGGAATGTAGGTCGTTTTACATTACCTTCGCGTTTTGTTTTCACTCTTTTTTTTTTCATATATATATACTTGTTACACACCTAATTTCGTTATTACCAAATCTTAATGTTTACTATTAAAAATACATATTCTAAATTATGTAATTGCAATTCTGTACGGCGCATGTTAGAAGATTGAGCTGTCGAGAGAGTACGCGACGTGTATCTAGTGTCCCTATCTTAAAACTAAGACATACTTCATAATAATTAATCGAACGTGAACCAACATATCCGGTGCTCGTCGAGCTTCGATATGAAAGATCAGACGTAACTCTTGAAGGTCGGTAACTGATTGGTTCAATTTCGAGTTGATATTACACAGGAATAAACGAAATCACAAGTTTTCAAGGTGTATACTATTCACTCAGTACAGTACAGTGCATTTACCTCGATTCCTCGCAGCGGCGAAGTATATCTGTCTCGTAATATGCTTTCATTTTCTGTCTGTCTCTGTCTCTCTCTCTTTCTCTCTCTATAGCCCCGTCGGATCTCTTTGTTACATCTTTAAAGGCAGTGTGGCATTCTATAGTTTATACCTGGACAAACTGGCATGTCAATAAATATCGGAACAAAATAATCGTCAATGTTATTTAAAAAAAATGACCAATAGTTTCACACACAAAACAAGAGTACACAGATCATAAAATATACCACACAGCCCAGAAAATATTACGACGTATCATTGTAAAAAAAAGCGGTCAATGAAAAGTATAATCTCAAATACATGGGACAGTTTGACAATATTTGGCGGAAGACCCACAAGAAATAAGACTGATATGTCCGTACACTATTTAACTAACTAATAATAAAATGGTTTTTGATAAATCGTATGATAGGTTGCCGTTTTATTTATTGTGGGTGGCGTACTGACGTCACGGTGTACTATTGAAGTTTTTATCGAAACGATTCTGCTTATGTTAGAATTTATAATCTACAATGGAGAGGTGTCTTCCCGTAGGCGATAGGGCCGCGGCGACAGCGCTCTGCAATCAGACAAACAAACGAACGTGGCAAAATTGGTAGTTGAAAAAACTCTCGGGTTATTTTAGCGGTCTCGAGAGCGGCAACCCCGGCACTGTGGAGCCTACACATATCTGCAACACTACACACACTACATAATGGATCCAAAACACATACCAATGTGGGCCAAGCTACATGTGACACAAATTATTTGCATAATAATAATAATAATATAAATAAGACTGTGTTCAAATCGTCATATCATACAATAGTCCACTAAGATATAGTACATGCAAGAAACTGAAAGAAAATATCGATTGAATTATAACATGCTTTAATATTCGATTTTAAATAATATAATAACCATTGTTCCCTGAAAAGTAATGATTAAGCTGATATAGTGATAATATACATTATTGTAAGTATTTACCAGTATTTATGTAAATATAGATCATGGAGTCAAAGAAGTAGACCTGCTACGTCAGTCATACAACAAGTACAGAACACAACATTCTTTGCCATTAAAACATAAAGTTACACAAGTAAAATATTCAAAAGGCACAGGTTTATTTTAGATGTGTCCCTCTGCTAAAATCTTTGGTATATATCAGACATGTTCCTCAACTAAAAGCATAGTTTTTATCAAACATATTCCTCTGCTAAAAACATAAGTTTATATCACACATGTCCCTCGGCTAAACGCATAGTTTTTATCAAACATGTCCCTCGGCTAAAAGTATAGTTTTTATCAAACATATCCCTCTGCTAAAAACATAAGTTTATATCAAACATGTCCCTCAGCTAAAAGCATAGTTTTTTTCAAACATATCCCTCTGCTAAAAGCATAGTATTCATAAATTATAGTATTCATTTGTATCAGAGAGACATAAATGTGCTACATTGAATTAAATAAAATTATTACTGTTGCTTTTATTGTTTGAAAAGTAGCAAACGAGCGACCAGACTACCCAATGTTAAGTAATCACAGCAGGCGTCTAACTTCAAACAGGCTGAAGCCCTACCTGAGGTTGTACATAGATACTCTACTCCTGAGGCCAAAGACGGTCGGCTTGCTGGAAGTGTATCCAAAAAACACACTTCTCCAACCAAAACACAAGAACTGCTTAATATCAGATCAAGAGGGCTGCGGTGGTACCTCCCCGGTCGAACGTTTAGGATGTCGGCCATTCTATCACCTATCAATCTCTGATACTCCCATTGAAATCACAGCATTTCTTTAATTTTATTCCCGCCAATTACCGTTAGAATTTATTGAAAGGGGATAAAAGTAAGGAATATTTATCAGTGTAATTATGCATAGTGGAATAAACATTATAGTACCTTTATAACATTGAATGTTTTTTATAATTTGTCAGCATAAATATGATGATGTCAAACACATTTTTAGTAAAAATCCTACAAGCTGAGTATATTTCTATCTGCCATTATGTTTATTGAAATGGATTAGTTGAGTTCATGTAACTGTATGCATTAAGGTTAGGCATTTACCCGCCATCTAAAGTATATGTTTTGGTTATCATTTTGGTCTTTGAATATTGATTAAATTGGCTTGAAAGTCGGCAAAAGTAATCAATAAAACCTGTGGCATTTTGCCATCTCCAATATATACTATGATCATTCGAAATACTTTATCAATCTAGAAACATTTAAATCTAAATGCACCTAGTATAGAATACCATCGCTTCCTCCCTTCCCTGGATCTGATGGTAATCACATGTTAACATGTTAGTTGTTCTATAGGAACAGACTAAAAATAAAAAATAAAAAAGGTGTTTACTGCATGTTTATTACAGTTTTTTTTTAAATAAGCACGTAGCCCATCAGACGTTAACACATTGACTGCGGCGATAATATTCTATTCCAGTACAGCGACACACACCGTATGCGCCGCGCGGGCGGCGCGGAGAGTAAAATAAGACAGGTGCGCTTACCGCAGTCAACGTGTTAAGTAGTCACTGCCGCCCATGAACATCTGTAACCAACTCCATATAGTACAAGAGTCCTAACCAAAATCATTCACACATGTTACTACTCTTTATGACTAAGATGGAATAACTCAAGAAACTGTGAATCTATTTTCCAACACCTGTCAGATCAGGAAACAGCAGTGATAAACAGCTACTAAATGTAAGGCAAAGACATTAAATAATGACGGTTGACGCCACGGGCGTCGTCAAAGTTCT
Source organism: Phareas burnsi (assembly GCA_018249415.1). Taxonomy (NCBI): domain Eukaryota; kingdom Metazoa; phylum Arthropoda; class Insecta; order Lepidoptera; family Hesperiidae; genus Phareas; species Phareas burnsi. The sequence continues at coordinate 15,366 of DWKL01000340.1, read as the reverse complement.
ACTTCATGAGTTAACATTCAGTTAATGACAATACAATAACAGAAGTGGCTACTATTTACTAGACAGAATAGCAGCAAAGGTTGTACTTATGTTTATACAATGCCAAAAATCTCACCGATCGTTGTAGAGTTGAACTATATTGATTAGAAATAGGCAAGCGTCATTATATGTATGTGTAATTAAGAAAAAGCCAAGCTCGATAATTAAACAACAAAGCCCAGTCACTACTTGCTACAGCTACGCTACAGTATAACCTGCATTCCAATCAATTTTCATTACAAGATTTAAGATCAGCCGTTCCACTAAACTTGAAAAAAAATAATAAGGATCAAAACTTTTACTATTGGCACCTTTATTTACAACCGCCACCCATAGCAATATTTTTGAATCAATTTAATTTGGTCAGCAATAGTAACATTTGTATATAAGTGGAACATATGCCAGTGGAAGGAGATTAACCATGGGAATGTTGAGGTAATAGTAAGTTTTAAGTGGAATCCAAAACTTTCATATCAGACCAGTTCCACTTTGTTATCAAAACCACTGCTAGTAAGTTAGTGGAACGGGATTATGTGGCACAAGTAAAGATGAACAAAGTGGGTACTTAAATTCACTAGATTACATTTCATGAAATAACTATTCTCATGAAATGTTAATATGACAAATATTAAAAATTAACTGCTATCCAAATTTAACATTGCGAAAAAGTGATTTAATGTTATATTACCACTGTTTTGGACAGTGTTTTGGCTACGGAGTATAAACAGGTTCATATGATAGGTCGGCATATACAGTGCAGGCGTCATCTACGCAGCATCAGGCTTAGGTCGCCCTCCACATTGGAGCGAGTGCATGAAATGTGTTCGCGCCCAACTTTATGATCGCTTCGAAAATTCGTTTTCTAATACTTCTCCACAGAATCTTCTATCTACAGGTTGCTCTCAAACATCACAATACTATACAATTTGGGTTGAGAGATTTATGAACATTTTGAATTATATCTTCATAAAAAATTGATATAGCAATAAATGTATATTAAAAAATTGACACAGCCTTGAAAATTATTCTTATTACTATTAAGCAGTAATTAATCAAGATACAAACTTAGGCATTAAAAATATTTTTAGAACCTCAAAGTAGAATCATTTCAATGATAATAGTCATATGTATATATTTGAAGTAAATATTGAGCTATTATCTGGAAACAGTACATATTTTGACTGTTAAAATTATCTCCGACTGCTTAAGGTTTCTACAAACCAATGCATCCAGTGATGTAAATAGCTATATTATATTAATCATCGGTTTTATCATCAGTCAGCTGTCACTGTCGGAAGGAAGTAGCAAGTGGCTTAACATTAGACATTTAAAACTCACTTAAATTTAATTTTTTCGTACGATCAAACGTAAGGTTCACGCCATGCTTTTTTTACAAAATTCTGTGCGACTTAACTTATTTCTAAATAATAAATAATGTTTCCGCTTTATTTTCGAAACATATTTTATAGTTAATATTTACTTATATGTAATAAAATAAATCATTTCCCTAATCTGCAATCCTGGTGACGTAGTCATCTCGAACCAATTACGATACTTAGTCGTGTAGGGTGACAATAACAGTGATGTAGCGGGAGAGCATAAAGTTAGGCGCGAGGTACGTGTCGGGCACGCAAGCAGGTACTCACGTTCACTGGTGTTGCTGCGAGTGGTTGGCGTGGTGGTCGGCGGGCGAAGGCACGGCGCCGGGGTACGGGTATGGCGCGTAGCCTGGGTACACGCCACCGGGATAAACGCCGTATTGCGCGCCGTACTGCACCATGGGCGAACCAGCGGCTCCGCCCGCGCCCGCCGGCGTGGGGTTGGCGGCCGGCGCCGGTCCACCCGCCTGCGTCGGCGTCGCTGGCTGCTGCGGCTGCTGAGTCTGTGATTTGTATTTATTTTTATTAAAAATATAAACAAGTAACATCCGCGCGCAATCCGAATGAGATGCGACCTTTTGTAACTGAAATACGCGCAGTCCTCCCGCCAGCCATAGTAGCTTCGGCAAAGCAAGATTGTGTCAAAATTTCTTTGTTAACGCTTATTCGATCGATTTCGAAGTACTCTTACGAGATTACATCACGGATCGCGCGCGGATTATAAGTATTGTTACAGCTACAAGTTTTTCTTTCATCGAAAGTTAAAGCATTTATTTTGTATATATGGATGCCAGAACTGGCATAATACAAACAAGTAGAAGTATCTGTGAGAGACATGTGTTTGTGAATGAGTGAATACTAATCATATTGCAGTATTTCTTATGCACGTTGTTATTATTGAGCGTGACTAATGAAGTTTTGATACGTGCAAATGTACCTTGAGTTTAATTTGGGCTTCGATGGCCTCGGCCTCCTTGACCTTTCCGATGGAACGGTAGTACTCGGCCCACTGCGCGCTGTAGTCGCCGCCAGCGCCCGGCGCCGGGCCCGCGCCGCTCGCCGGACCGCCCGTCGCGCCTCCACCCGAGTTTCCTCCCTCGAAAGGTGGCACTGGATCGAACGTGTTTTGTATATAATATTGAATACAATACAATAATTGACGACAATCACTAACGAATGGTTAATCATACACAAGGGTATCTTGAACGAAATATACTTGTTCGGAGCTCAAACACATTTAGCTACTATAATTAATTATATATACAAAAACAAAACTATATACGATAATAGATACAACTAACTATACAATCAACAATATATATATTTAGTACAATGCAGGAAAGTACAGTTAACATAATCACAAAATTTTGACTTCATTCATCGTCATCATAATATAAGTACTAAATTATTAAATTCAAGGACACTACCTTAAAGATATAAGTAATGGTAAGTTATTTACCGTTTGTCTCACCTTGCTGCTGCTGCTGTTGCTGCGACTGTTTCGCTTGCTGTTCGACAGCTTCAGCCTCGCGCATTAATCCCAGCGAGCGATAATAGTCGATCCATTGCTGTGAGTAGTCAGGCTGCCCCGTGCTCGGGTTTATTTGGACTTGTTGCTGTACCAAAAAAATATTATCATTTGTGGCATTTTCATTACCATCATTTAAACCTAGCAACAAATGGTCCTAGTAACCCAGTTATTTGACCTAGTAACAAATTTACTAATTCACAAAAATACTGACGAATATATGCCATAATAGGTATACCCTGATGTTAAAAAAAAATGAGTATCCTCGGGACTCGCATTATCCCTACCATCTATCCTATGGAATGACAGTGCTATAAGATAAGAAAGGCCAGTATGCTATGACATTAAATTTCCGTTCCGTTTTGTCCGAGTTTACCTGTTGCTGCGGCTGGGTGTTCTGATGCCAATGCGGATTGTAACCCCAAGCGGGAGGGCCGCCGCCACCGCCCCCATAGTATTCGCCGCCCGCGGCGCCACCGCCCGTTGAATTATTGTTGCCGCCGCCACCGCCGCCGCCGCCGCCGCCGCCACCCTCCTGGATGAAGTTCACCGGCTGCAACACAACACACGTGTAAGAATAAATTCAAGCCCATGCACCTATAAAAAAACAGGGTATAATCAAATTTGATATGAATTATAGCCATTTCGATAAGCTTTTATTTATTTTTATTGGATAGTGTTAGCATAAAATTAAATGCCCCTTTACAGACTTCAGTTTAAAAAAAAACGTATTGAACTGATGGGAGAAGACCTACTGGGTAGATTATTCATTAATTAACAGAACAAGTATTTTTTTTTCAATTGCTTCCAAAACTTTGAGAACAATAGATCAAATTAGACTAAGTACGTACATGAAATTATGAGCTGTGTAATGAAAAAAAAATCAAATTCATACAATAGTATTGGCGAAAATCGAAAATATACAAACATAGACATATATTTAACTTTATACCTCTACATCCAAACGAAACTCATAATTTCGTTATATCCATTCCGATACTATTGCCACTATATAGAAATATAGGCAATTCAAAAACCGCAAATCGTGAGTACTCGTTACATAATATAAAAAATATATAGATAAAACTTGGAACACACACATGTGTTCTGGGGACAGCAAAAATGTCTTTGTGAATACTATGAAGTACAAACTTATATTTGCTGTCGATAAAATATTGTGATTGAAAATTAATTCCGTCTGTGGAACTCTTCATTGTGCGTGGTTCGACGCGCAGGCGGCTGCATCTTTATGAAGTCGCTTTCGATAGGTGCAACTATATATCGACCGGGGAAGTGCCACCGCCGCCCTCACAATCCGCCGTAAAGTAATATTTACGTTTTGGTTGAAATGTGGCTGTCAGGTACTTACAAACGAGCGACCATCTCAGCAGTAGTGCCGCATTCACATAGGACCTCACAGGGCTTCGGTCCTGTTCGAGTTTGGATGTGGGTGTCCATTGGCTGCAGGACCACTTAACATCAGGTGTCCTACACACTAGTTTGATAATTGTCAAACATGAAAAAAAATAGCCTCCAGTCCACTCACCATGCCGACTTTCTCCATAATGATGCGTTTGCAATGCTCCACCGCGTCGGGGTGCCCGCGGATGTAGAAGGTGCGGTTGTTGCGATCGGCGCCCTGCGCGCGGCGGTCCAGCTCGCAATGCGCGCCGGACTGAGCATTTATCTGCTTTATTACTTCACCGCCTGTACAAAAATTTCGTGTATTAAAATACATTAACTTAATCTTTTTGATGTTGGACATGGACATAGGGTACTTTTAATATAAGAAAATGTGACATACCACAAAGAAAATGTTTAATCTATATTCGTACAGATGACATTATTATTGACCTTAATATTAACGGAAATGCGATTTATTTTTTTAACGATGGCGTTACTGGTTAAGAAACTAAAACTAAGGTAACTGAGGAATTACTCGAGAAAATAATGAAAACAGAAAGTTAAATAATTATTAAACTAAGTTAAACAGATGTGAAGCGCTTTTTTTCATTCGCGATAGTCTACTTTTTTCATCTAGTCTAGTGTATATCCAAAGTAATGAAGGTAAAGACGACTGCAACCGACCCTTGCCGATGATAAGGCCGCATTTGACGTTGGAGACGGTGAAGGTGACGCGGATCTCCTGGCCGTCCTGCCACTGCTGGTAGTCGCCGCGGTCGCCGTTCCGCTGGCCGGACGCATTGCGTGGCCGCCCCGTGCGCAACTCCTGGTCTCTCCGCTGTACGACATAACGGACCAATGTTATAAAGAATGATATGATATATTTTCTTATGTTAGACGAGTAGAAAACGGATGTGCAAACTTCGTGACGTTTAGTAGTATCTGAAGCCCATGGACCCACATCTTACATCGAACAGTACAAAAGCAGTGTCTGATCATTCGATATTAGTGGTAACTGCAGTGTATGGACGTCCACATCTAACCTCATATAGAACTAAACCGGTTACCATGCTTGTAAGTATATCCGACAACCCCATCTATGCAACGAAACACAAAATTGTTTCACGGCGGATTGTGAAAGCGGCGGTGGTATGTCGCCGCTCGATATTTGCTAGATAGTAAGTAAAAGTTAAAATTATGGATTTTGGTCTCTTACAGTGGTGGGGTGAAGGTCGAATCCTAAGCACACATTTCAGATTTATTGAAGTTATTTATTAAACATCACTATAACAGTGAAAAAAAATCTTTTGAGAAAACCTACGTACATTGCCGTAAGTACTCTGTAGTCCTCAAAGTTGTGTCTGCCAATCCGCACTTGGCCAGTGTGGTGGGCTGCGACCTAAACTATACCTTTTTTTAGGAAACTTCCATACCCATGTCATGGGCAGTAACAGGTCGACTATGAAGATGATGAATATTATTATACTAAAATTATAAACAGGTATTTTACTTACAAGGAAGATAATAATAATTGTGAAATGCATTGAACTAATTACATTCATCAAAAATAACATCACATAAAAAGTAAAATACTTTAAAGTCGTAGTTCATCTCCAATAAAAAACTTGTCTCAAATATTTCACAATAGGTTGTCATGCATGCTCCGAGTATGAATGATATTTCCAGAATACATGCCCTTACTATAGAAAAAATATATGTACAGTGAGTAACATTATACTTGTATATAGCATTTTATATCGCTGTCATATACAGTGTGTGCGCACAATCATGTTTATATATTAGATTTGTATAAATGCGCTATATAGAAATGTAGTAATTGAACATGAAAAAAAAAAGTTTTCCATAAATATTGAAAAGTAAGATGTAATTGCAATTGAGACCGTAAAAATACCGGGTAAATAGGGTACAGACAGCATCATAACAAATAGAAGTGAAAAAGCAAATGAAATAAGATTTTAAAGTAATATTGTCGCGGAAATTATGCATTTTATTACCTAACGGGTACTCACGATATGCGGTTTTTTAATTGTATATGTAAACAGCAAATAATGCAAAGTTCGGTACGTAAAGATACAGTTGATGTGGTGTGTCGTGATATGGGGAGAAAAAAGAGAAACGAATTAGATGTAGGTAAGATAACCCAATCTACCAGTAGTGCATGTCAATAGTTTCTCCCTGTTACCGCAGTTACGGCGTGACCACGATCCATGCAATTGGATCGAAATATAGGCAATTAAACAAGTACCCGTTATGTAAATTAAAAACAAATTAAATGTCATAAAAATAATTTGCAGAAATCTACTATTAAGGTGAATGATCACTCGAGCACTAGAAGGCGAACAGCGTACATTGTTACAGCGCGATCCTGATTTTATAACATGAATTTCGGCAAAATAACAAGTGATACTAGTAATTATACAATAAAATGTTTTCACTAACCGTACTTACATTAACGCTAGCAATCAGATCCTCAATCATTTGCCGAGCTCTGTCCACCTGGTGCGGTTTGCCTTGGAGGTAGCATCTATAAAAACATTACGTTATTGTCTATTCCATTTAAAAAGCCCCTTTTATTGCTTCGTCTTTTGTTTAAATATATGTAGATAGACTACTACTTATTACTCGTAAAAAACACAATTTAGTCAAAATTCAAAAAAACATTTATTTTTGTTCAAAGGACATCTCTGTAAAGAATGAAACTTCTGTAACGAAACAGGACAGTTTTAACGCCAACAAACTACCGCTATCTTCACAAGGTGTTCCGTTTTTGGAGAAAAATCTCATTACAAATATTAAATATTGTCTAAATAATCATTTATTTTTTATAATAGACTTTTTTACATTCAATGACATATTTAAACTTTTTTCATGGATTTGGCACATAATTATGACTTTGTATTCATATAAAAATATTATTTACTTTCAAAAAGAAAACTATAATAGAACTTTTTAATAAATATAAAAACGAAAAAAAAGCTGCTCGTTGCGGTTTTGAACTTGAAATCAACTGTCATTATAGCCACGACTAGCATGTCACTGATCTTTCAACAATCATCGTGATGATTTCTGATACCAGGTAAGGCATCTAATTAAGAAATTTAGATATCTTCTAGGAATTGTGTTTGGTTTTACATATTGGACTATATTTTTGGTCCAATTAACACATCAACTTAGTTTATTTAAAAATATCAGCTACCCCAATCAAACAAAGCACCACTAACCTTTTATCTCCGGGCCCATCTTCCCTTTCCTGGTGAAACTGCACCCTGCACCCGGTTTCTGCTTGGATCCTCTTAATCATGTCACCACCGCGACCGATCACCACACCCACCGCTATCTTCGGCACCAACACCTGTTATGTGATATTATTATACGGCACATTAGTAAGACTTCTCGAAAGTTGTGGCTACATACATCTGAAAATTATATCAGCTACTTGTATCTACACCAACCTGAATCGGTAGAGCTTTAGTGGAGTGATGCTCCAAGCCTCTTCTAGTAGTTGCATACACATAGATAATAGAAATCCAAATAAGGGGAAACATTAATCTCAACAGTAGATTGTTTTGTCAATATAAAAACATCAATTAAACATTTTCTAAACCTTATTCTGCACAATATGATGGCTTTATCCTACACATATGACTATAGGTTTAATCATTGACAATGAAGTAAATAGTTCTAAGTCATTATCAATAATAGTCATTATCGATAATCTGATTACCATACAGTGGTACAAAATTATTATGATGTATTTTAATACACAGACCATCACGTAAGTATCAACAATTTTTTTTTTAAATTATACTATACATAAGTTGTCATTGAAAACGGAGTTAATAGCTCCGAAAAATCATTATTGCTAATAGTCATTAATGATAAAATTATCATAATATATTTTAACAAACAGATCATCATGTAAGTCTCAACATTTTTTTATTAAATTATATATTGCACACAAGTTGCCCGGCTTGTGCTTACTTAACTTAATAAACTTAAGAATCTGGTATAATTATTTACAGCAATATGATTAACATCATATGTACAATCAACTGTAGAGACCTAACGCTACCCTGCTACTAGTAATCTCATCTAGAGGTATATATATATCCACAACACACAAGCGAGTGCAAGGGCAAGACGTATACACGCATGCTCACCGACCAATGTCGTCACAACCCATCCTGATTGAACGAAGGAGCTAACCTCAAGATCACAGACCTCTGTGGAGTTGGACGCCAGACCGTTGCCTTGGTCTTGTTGTGGATACATGTCGTCGTACGGCGACCGGGGCGATTGCTGCGCGTCCTTATCCGCGAGCAGCTCGTATACCAGCTGCTTGGCGTGCTCCACTTTGGCCACGTCGCCGGAGATGCGGAGGGGCTTCTCCTGTTGCAGAGTAACGGAGAAAAGAATGAGATGCGGAGAGGCTTCTCCTGTTGCGAAATAACTGTTTGTTGGTTTGAACACCACAGAAATATAATTTAAAGGTGGTAAAAAACTGAAGATCGCCAGTGGTTACATTTCAAGCGCTCTTTGGTGCTTCGATCCCAATTGTTATAATTGGATAGAAGCCATTAAACCTTGCCGAAAACCTCGTTTGAAAACATCGGACTCGGATTGACCACTGACCCGTATCTCTAGCGATCTGCGTGGCGTGGTGAAGTACGCTCTAGGCCTTTCCCAGTTGTGGAGACCCGTGCCCAGAAATGGGACATAAAAATTTGTTATAGCCAATGTAATGTACATTGGCTATAACAAATTTACTGGTAAATTACTACTAAAAAATACTGGTAATTCTTGCAAATCTCAAATCGCAAAGATGCAGTTTCAATTTCCCTGTATAGAAATCACGAATTATATTTACTTGTTGTTCCTGATTAAATTTATTTGGATCTCCTAATAAATTGATTGGTATCTAAATGTTCTAATACACATTAGCATATCATAGCATTTTCTGTGTAATGCACACACGTGCATTACACAGAAAATGCTACGAACAGTTTGAATATAGCGTATAATACAATAAAATTGACACTATATTTATACTGTACTTTTTATTAAAATAAACGAATGTACGCACTTCATAGTAAAAATCTATACTTACATATTCAGTATTTGGTCCATCTTGAATCACAACCATTTTCGCTCCAGACTGCTCTTGAAGTTGTTTTATTGTCTTACCACTCTTGCCGATAATCAGACCCACTTTTGGACCAGGTAACATGATTTCCTCCTAACAATAAAGCGAATGAATAATTTGTTTGATTTAACATTGATTTAGTAAGAAATATTTATGTACATGTTCGATGATTTTCCATCATATACTTTCGGATGTCAGAATAAGTACTACTGGACTTGCTAAAGGAATGATACACTTACCATGATAATTTTTAATTGTTTTTATAGAATAAAAGTATACAATTTATGTCTTGATGGTAAGTGGCCACTACCTCCCCTTCTCTTAAAGTGAAAAGCCCTTTTTCTTTATTACATCCTTTAAACCAGAACACAGCAGTGTTTAACACTGGTGCTAAAGGCAGAAATGGGTGGACAATGGTACCTCAAAAGTCGAACCATGTAAAGTTCTACCAATTTCAAAACTATACTTAAAACTAACTACTAATACAATCATATTTACAGTATTGTCATATTTCAATTTCAATTGAAACAGTGACCAAAGAGAATAACCGCTACCTTTTATCTGTGCGTGTATCTGTCTCACATTTCCGTTTTTTAACCGATTTAACTTACCGTGGTGCCAAGCCCGCCGCTGGAGCTGCGACCCATGGGCGGCATGCCGCCGGGTGCGCCGCCCCCTTGGTTGTCCTGGTGCTGTGGAGCGTTCTCGCGGCCGCGATGGTTCACAATCTGGTTTACCAATTCCCTAGTGAACATAAAACAGCATTAAAAATTATCGTACGATGTTTTAGCAAAACAAAAATAAACGCTCCACGGAAATGGGTAACTCAACATAATATGCTTGCTTAATTGCTTACTTGACTACTTAACATAATTTGGCCACCCACATCTAAACTCAAACAGGACTGAAATCCTATTTCGTGCGTACATTAGTCCAATTTCCGAAAAACGCGTGGTGGAAAAAAATCAAATCGTGAAGAATCGCCATGAGTTCAGTTGATATGGATTTTTTATATGTGAGAAGAGTAGCTTGCTGGCATGTGGTCATCGCAGCCCATGGAAATTCATCAAAACACAAATAGGACTGAAGTCCTACTTCGATCGTACGTACACGCGCCACCACCGTTGAGGACAAAAACGGTCGCCTCGCTTTGGATCTACTCGACAATCGCACCGCTCTAACTGAATCACAAAAATTGCTTCCCCAAACGAACTATAGTTTTACCACCTATTCATTCGTTTTTATACAACACGCATGAAGTCGAGGGTAGCAGCTAGTTACATAAAAAAAATATTAATTACATGTTCCTATCGGAAACAAACTTTACAATATTTACATCAGTTAATCTACAAACAATAACAATAATATAACTCACACGATAACTAATACTCACAGCTATAATTGATGTAACATAAATAATGATACACTGAAATTATTTCAAACTCTTTAACTTAGGCTTGTTGCCATTCGCAAGATCGTGTTTAATTGTATTTATCAAACGATCTTGAAAAGCTATTCAAAACCGTATTCTGCAGGAGCGTTAGCATAACAATGGCCACTGATTGTCGAACAGAAGTTGACGTTGGGATATACAATGCCTATTATTATTGCCTGTTTATGCTAATGTGTTAATGATAAAAAATAAAACTTTAAAGAATAAAATGAGGACGACATTAGGTGCCACAGAATACCAGCATTACAGGACCTGCTTGCCTCCAACATTATGCTGAGTTATGTAACATAATGCATTATATTAAACCTTTTCGGTTTTGAAAATATATAGTAAAATTTATTTCTTAATGATTATTATTATTTACAAATTTTCTTGTAATTTTATGTTTATCTTTTATCTTTATAATCGCAAAGAAATGATTATTGTTTCTTTCCTTGAACCTAAAATTTTATGATGTTAACTAGCAATCTAAAGTGAGTTGATATATTGTATGACTAAACTAACATAGAACATTACAGAGTTTTATAGGTTGTTTACTCTGAGCATAAAGATGGATTCACAATTAATCGCATCGTACTCATCGAATTTTAGAAATCTTTGTATGATATTGTATGCGACTCGCACACTTGTCCACGCCGTACGCGATGCATTGCAGTAACACGATGAACGTTACTTTGAGTATAATATATACTGGACGAGTTGGACAACCGCGCGCGAATTAGTGGCTATTTTCATAACACATCGCTGATGAGGTTCCGTCCTTATAGGTAGAGGGTATAATTACAGCGAGGCGCCCAACTTAGTCGTCAGGGACAGTAGAATGTACGACCTCAAATAGGACTTCAGCCTGGTTCCTATAGTCATGTACATAAATAATCAAGTATTTTGTAAATTGCGGCGCGTGCGATGCGGTTAATAGGGATCCACCTTTAGTTGCCCAATTTGTATTACTTCCAGGAGGAAAAAAATGTAAAGAAACCTACATGTCGAAAAGATCTCCATATATTTTCAAGGGTGGTAATTACACCCATTCTCATTTGGAAACCTGTGCTCAGCCATGGAACAGTTAAATGATACTAATGACGTTGATGCAAATAGTATGGCCACCGACAAGTCATAATACTTACTTAGCTCTAGAAATAGCTTCCCGGGACCCGGTGAGAGTGCAGAGTCGGTCGGGCTGACCGCCGGAATCTGGCGCCATTTGGATCTTGCAGCCGGATTCGGCTTGCAACCTCGTAATTTGCTCTCCGCCGCGGCCAATTACTGGATTGAACGAAAATATGTAAAGTAACAACACACGTGGCGCAGCGGTAACCATACCGGACTGACTCTCAATCAATTTTTTCACGCACTGTTCTGGGTCAGGGTGTTTGTGTCATTTGACACCCACGACACCGGCATTCCTAGTGTGGAGCTATGAGTGTAAAAAGCCTTTTTTTTAATAAGTGTTATCAGAGTTGCACATAGTAGTATGGATATGTAACATGACCTCCTTCAGCCTAATTTCTTAAATTAAATTGCATAAAATTAGGCTACCTGGAACTGGATATAGTAGTTCGGTTACGAAATATTTATTACCACATACAGACGAAATAATATAAAGCCAAGGAAATTTACATACTCTAATATAAATTTCCTTGCATTACATTGCTTAATTTTTTTTTGTCAGGAACATAAGAGTAAATACTTGTGATAAAGTGTAAATTTGTGCAAACAAACTATTTTCATCGTTTCATCAAAAAGTTACGCTAATTACGTTTATGTACTTCAACCAAACTACATTTACCTGCTTCTTACAATATTATAATGCAATGTTTCAGCTTAGAAACCAAACATTCGAATGTGGATTTAAATAATACTAACACAATGCTCACTTTAAAATACTCGAAAAAAGAGTTTATCAGGTTGTGCAATTATGTTTGACAATAAGTATATGTATAGTAAATACAACATGAAATTTTACATAACATGTTACAGTAACATAGCATTCACATTGTTAAATCCCTATTTTTCTCAAGAAGAGGTTAAGATTCCTAGTGGTTAAGATTCTGGCCTCTTACATTGGAGGCCCGAGGTTCGCCTCCCGCACACACCTCTGAGTTTTCAAACTTATGTGCGTATTAGATGTTTGAGGAGCAATAAACGAGCGTGCAGGCCACCTGATGTTAAATAGTCAATGCAGCGCATGGACATCCACGTCTAACCTCAAACTGAAGTTTTATCTGAGGTTCGTACGTAGATGCGTCACATCTCCTGAGGACTAAGTTGTTAACCTCGCTGTAAGTGTGCCTGGCAACCACACCTCTCCAATCGAAAAAATTGCTTCAAGGCGGATTATGAGGGCGGCAGTGGTACTTCCCTGGACAAACTATAGTTTTACCACCTATCACTTGCGTTAACGGTGAAGAAAAACATCGTGAGGTAGGTGTAGGTTTTCTACACAATTTAGAATTCTCTATAAAGTTCTCGAACGTGCGTGAAGTCTACCAATCTGCACTTGGTCAGCATGGCGAACTAAGTCTTCTCGTTCTGAGAGGAGTCCTGTGCCCACCAGTGGGACAGTAATATGGTTGATGATGATGATGATAGTTATAGGCTGACTTGATCGTCAATTTGACAAAATTGACATACATCACCCTAGAAATAGTAAAAGATTTTAAATTTTATACCACTAATTAGTAGCCACATAAATTATGTGAGCTCATTTAACCATAATTATTTACAAAATTAAAATAATATAGTCATTGTAAAATTCTGTTTTTTTGGCTACATGTAGTCAACATATCTTGCATCTATTCATCTAAACTAGAATAAATTTAAGTAATATTTAGTCTTGCACTAAAATAAGTATATCTTATTATTCAATCAGTATTTCCATGTGAACTTTTCTGAAATATATTATTTTCAATAAAAATCTGTGAGTGCATGCAGGATTCGAAGCCCAAACTCTCAATGTGAGAGTCCATACTTTTAACCACTAGACTGTCACTCCTTAAATGTTTTGTATGTATGCACATTTTTCTATGGTCCTTAGGCTATCACTGTAATTAGAAATTCAACAAAAAAACTTGTCTTTTTTTTATATTTGTTTTAGCACCAAGAGATAAGATTTAAGGTGGAGTTCTATTTATGCACTACTATGTATGCTATGTATATGATTATGCCCACATAATATATTCATTCTTAAATATATATTATATGATGTGTGCAGATTCAACATCTGTGTGTGTCATACACATATAGTTAAGTAGATACCGGACTCTATTGCTACACCATCATAATAATTAGGGTAACACTGAATTTGACTGCAAATTATATCCAGATTAGAAAATATCTTTTTAATTCTAGGATAGTAATATTATAATGTCATGTTTTAACTTAAATGCTGTTATTCAACATCTAGCCGATTTCAACATTTTGAGATTTTCATAACCAATAAAATACAAAGTAAATTTATTCCAACTTCAAAGTTTCTTGAACTTTTGCATATACCATCCAGTTATTAAGTAGCAATCATTTTTTAAAATTATCCTCTTTGTGGCAGTAACTCAAAATGTAACTTTGATATGTAATGGCATTATAGCTTAAAAATGGCAATAGTTTATAAGTTATACATTGTAAGTTCTATATTATAGATCAAACAATGACTTAAAAATATGATTTTGATGGTTTCTGATTTCTCTAAACAAATCTGAATAAATAGGACCAAAATATGAATAATATAGCTTTCTTTTCTTCTTCTTTTGCAATTTCCTAAATATGTTGGTGTGTTTATTATATTATAGTACCTACAACTTGCTAAAATCATAATTTAGACAAGAGAATGATACTTACTTAGCCCAACCATTTTATCAGGGACTCTGATGTACTCATTAAGGGTCTGATCTGGCATATTAGGTGGTGCTCCGGGCGGTGGTGGTGCTGGTTGGTTACCCTGACCCGAGATCCGGGCTGCTGCCGCTGCTACAGCTGCTGCTATTCCACTGTTGATCATAATTTCAAATACAATTTTGTATAAAAATGTGGTGAGATATATGAACTAGTTAACATTTTTAGAAAAAATTATGATTTCAGGGAATATATAGATCATAATGGCCGAGAAGGGACTATATGTCACTATGAAAACATCAGTCATAACTTCTTTCATATATTAAAATTGTAAAATCTTAATAATCAATAACATTTTAATGTTTAATGTTTATTATTAAACATACATCATTTAAATCTATAATCACATCAAATGTTACCTTAAAATATTGTACCAGATCTTGAAGATGGTCAAATTGCGAATATATTGCAGTTATATTGGTCACCATTTGTCTTCCACATACAACGTATTTCTAGTTCAATTGCAATAATGGACCATAATCTTGTAAAATTGTATGAGTGTAAAGCA
>DWKL01000339.1:0-20037 GCA_018249415.1 Phareas burnsi | reverse complement strand
CGTGTGTGATATACTAATAACTTCATAAATAAACCGTAAACCATATCGATAGCGAATTTTACGCCAACTTCACTTTGTTACTGTAGAGTACTTTGTAGAGTACTTAAAGTTTGTAGAGTTTGTAATTGTATTTATTTCATCTCTATCATTATAAAATTTAAAAGTAGAAAAAACATCCATGGTTCGTCTCCGATGGCATAAACCCCACACATATTTATACGTTATAATAGCCCCTGCTATAAGCCGGTATAAGCTATGTTCCGGTTTAAAGGTGTGGTGAGTATGAACATACGAAGCGATCTAGTTTAGTCAAAAAAAAAAACAAAAATGCTTTATTCATTTCAAAAAAGGTTCATATACACCGTTTGCAAGGGCCCCTTCACTAGGTAGAAAGCCTGTATTACTAGGTGACCTGCTCATCCAAGAGAAATAATAACAATTTTGACATGGAATGCTTATATAGTAACACTAGATATAAGCTATAGATAAGTATTTAGTGTATGTCTGTGTGTGTGTGTGCTTACATGCGTGTGCGTGTGTGTAATAAAAAAAATTAAGAGCTTAGGAGTAGCAACACCTCTTTGAAGGACCTCAGATAACACTTCGATCCAATTTCAGTTTGATTACTGAGATCCTTTCTACTACGTATACTTGTTTGTGTGTATATGTGAGTGTGTGTTTTGTGAACAAAAACTTGTTAAATAAATAAAAATAAAATAAATAAAAGATATTTGACAGTATACAATTTATAGTTGAAAGCTTACCATAATCGGAAAGAACGTAATGATTTCCGAGCCAACTGACATTTTTGAAATTATACTTCGAAGCTGAGCATCTGAGCTGCACCTTTTGCCTTTCTGAGAACCACGTCTTATCTTTATTCTCGATGTCAAAGCCATTAGCCACTTCGTATACGAGAAACTCTTGCCTCTCAGAATAATCTGATTGTCCATCGAAAACTAGGCACGTTATGTTTCCAGAGACAATAACTGGTATTTTAATATAGGAAATCCATTTAAATAACGATACTTTTGTTGTATTTACGTTGTCCTGCAAATATCGTAATCGATCATGGTTACTTTTACCGTTATTACTCCCAGTATATTTATCTCAAGAGACCTTAAAGACGCATTAAAATATTACATTTTACACAACGTAGGCCTTTAGGCCAGTTTTAACTGGTCAAATTTAGATTTAATTCTACACTTCTTAAATAGATAGATAATAGTGATGTAATGCTTATTCGCAATCGCGTTATCCATTGTAAAAATAAATTCGAATTTACGAATATGTTAACAAATTGTTCAGCATTCTAGTGACAATAAAATATAATATTAAAGACTTGGCTATATATTGAAGTAATGATAAAAAAATTGTGCCACAAAATCATCTTGACAGTCAATCTGATCTGAAATTCAGGATTTAAACAAAGAAACAAAACACCGGGTTTTATCGTCCGATATTATATAACATACGTAGACAGGTACATAGAAGCCAGGAACACGGTCAGCCTATCAGCCAATTATTTTTTTATATCTTAACGTGCATGAGTGAATCTTTTATCGTGGTCAAACAACGCGAATATAGAAATATCGATATTGGCGATTGTTAAAGTTTTATAGCAGACGTTCATTAAATCAATACTGTATATATGTATGTCTCACCGTTTTAAAAGTGTAAAATATAACATACAGGCATACCAAACTTCGGTGTACCTGTAACCCTTGTTATGTTCCATTGCTGGGCAAGACTCTCCCCCACTATTGGGAAAGGCCTGGTGTGTACTTCACCAAATTGTTCCAATGCAAATTGGTTGAGATACAGGTTAGGGGGCAACACTTAACTGATGTTTTGACACCGCTCATATAGCTTCCAACAAGATTTTCCATAACAACCAGGACCGACAACTTATCGTAGGTACCTATGTTACACGGAATAGCGCCTGATGTTTAGCCACTAGCGGTAACCCAGCTTACAATCGCGCCCTAGTTGCTTAACTTTGTAGATCGGTTACCATCTTAACAAGGCGTGTGACTATGCGCATGTGACCGGCAGATTATTAATACATTTAATTGTAACCGATTCATCATACAAACTCGGCTCCTGACATAATATACACAAAACCTTACAGTAGATTATCTATTATACCTCTACAGCAAAAGTACAATTGTTTAACATGTTCCTAAATACTTATATATAAAAAAATACTTTAGAAACTATTTAGAAGCTGTCAGTCTAAAATCGTTAATAGTTGGATGTCAATAGCGGCTACTGTGTACGTATGCTTCCATTACTATTGAACAAAAATGAAAACACAAGAGTAATAAATAGATCACAGTATGACGTCACGATAAACCCATTACTGCTCCGCACCGGTCGTTATTCTTATCTCCGTGTGAAAAGAATTAACCCGTAGCCACACTGGGCAAGTGCAGACTGGTAAACTTCACACACCTCTCTGAATTATCGACAGTTAAAGCAAATGGTTAGTATTTTTTACACGCGTATAATTTTGGTAGTTATGCGCGTGTAAAAAATAAATGTGCCCAAGATACAAACGATCGTGGAAGACCGAAATACGTTAATACAATATAATATGAAATATTTCAAATGCAAGCTTTACCATAATCTCCTGTTTATCGCCGTATTCGTTTTCGAAATGCCAACTTATTTTTTGCAATGGATAACCAATAACTTCACATTGTAACGTAGCCGTTGTATTAATTAGATATGACTTGGATTTTCCACTTCCGAAGTAGATCTTCGGTGTAGCTGAAACAAACACGTTAAATAATAGTTAGGTAATTTGAATAAACATGTTTTTTTCACACCCATTGAATTCCACGTCAAGGATGCTACGGATCCCAACAAACATAAGTAACACAACTTAAATAGGCATAGACAAAAATCAGGTTCATCATCAAGATTTCTTTCTGACCGGACAATAAACCCGGAACTTTTTGGATAACAGATTGATATTCTTCGTTTTGCAAACAACATTACAAAAGGTCTCACTTACCTCTTATTCTTAAATCATATGTTACGTTCTTTGTCACATGTTTATTACTGGCAACCAGCGCATATATTCCCGTGTCGTAGACGGTCAAATTTACTATGTGAAAATATACTTCATTATCATCTCTGCTTATATTATACTTGTGAGGATTTCTGGGAAGCTCCTGGTCATTTTTATACCTATGAAAATTAATTTAAAAGTCTTCATTATTTTAACTATACGAATAAATAAAAGTAAAATGTTTGTCCTTGATTTCAAGCTGTCATTATCTAATTAAATTTGCTTGTTTGCAAAAATCTAATTATTATGACTTAAAAAACATTTTTTATCTATAGTCTATCTAGTATATGTATTTTGCTGTGTGCGTACTAACACCTAAATCGAATTTTAAAGGGTACGTAATGTTAAAGGTTTCTAACGATTCACACGACTAATCCGCAAGCTAAAGTTTGTAACAGAATATAGTTGTATAGAAATATTACTTACAGTACTACGTCTGCTTTAGGGTAATCTGTTATAAAATGACGTAAAGTAAGAGATTTTTGACTGATATCAATAGGATCATCGTTGTTCGCCTTTGTAAAATGTATAAAGCCCTTGTCTGAAATGAAACATTTACTGGTTAATTATTACCATGATCAATACATTACTGTGCCAATGGTCAGGACAGATCTTTTCTCAGTTTGAGAGCGCTTTGATAATAGTCCACCACGCTGGCTAAGTGCGAATTGGTAGACTTCACACACCTTTGAGAAATTGGCAGAGAAGTCCCAAATGTGAAGGTTTCCTCGCGATGCTTTCCTCCTCCGTTAAAGCAATTAAATAATTAATTTTTAATACGCACACAATTCCAAAAAATCGGAGGTACGTGTGGGATTTGAACCCCAGACCCCTGCGTAAGAGGCCGCGTGCTACCATTGGCCTACCTCTGTTACATCTACTGCTATGTTGTTTAACACATTGACTGCGGCAAATACTAGTGCGAGCCGCGCCACCCTCGCGGCTCGCACACATACGGTGTGTGCCGCCATACTGGAACACGCCTGTTGCGTTACGCGCCGCACGGGTGGATTGTTTCGGATATTAGCGCCGCAGTCAATATGTTAATAGTGTTTTATAAATCCTTAATTTTTATTTTATGTATTATATTTATACAATATTAATTTATTTCTCTTTTCCAATATTCAATATTTCAATATTTTCGCACAGCCTTTATAAAGTTTCGTCTACATCTTTTTCTCTATCTAAATATCGTTTCTATTGGGTAAACTAATTTATCTTTTACTTTTGTAATGTTTGTACAATAATTATAAGATGACGTTTGAACTATTTCAGGTACAGTTATCATGTATTGGTCATATCAATTGATTCTACTTCCATTACCGCAACCCTTTTAATAGTCCACCGTTGAGCATGGCCCTTCCTACGATGGTGGGAGGTCTGGAGCATACTCCACCATGTTGTTCCAACGCAGGATGCTAGACATTTCTATCTCCTGATTAGACGCTTAATAACAACATTTAGCTATTGTATGTATTGTTATGTTCTCCCCCGAAACTATTAGATAGATAAAGACAAATCATGAAATGACTAAAACATTACTATTGCGTTTATGACCGAGAGGATAATTATTTTATAAAAAATCACCTATTTGCACAACTCGTGCGGCTTGAAATATATAATTAGCTTTTATGACTTAAAACGTAATTACCTTGCATGTTATTATATGATACCTAAACCCAATGTCTACACAGACTACGCGACAACACCTATGTATTTAGCCGTACCTGTTCTATTTCTGAGCTTAAATATATTTGCATACTCAAATACAAGTTTCCTTAATTTTTTATTTTATTTTTACTTTAACTTGTTTAACAGATATCGCTGTATTTTTGTAATAGTAATTGTCGTCGTGGAGGTAATTAAATAGTAATTAAAAAAAAAGCTTTGTAAAACAAAATGTATTGGTAATATATCTAATAAGCTTTTTAATAAATAAACGCTAAACGCTTTCTACGCTCATAGTCACTAGGATACACCGTGGCGTGGGTATCGTGGACAATCACTAAGTCGAGTACTCAAACACCCAGACCCAGAACAGAAATTTAATTCATGGTTTAGATGTCTGCTTGGCCGAGAATTGAAACTGGAACCCATTGTCAGACAGGTAACGCGGGTCGTCATTTTTATTCAAAAACAAAACATCCCCATATAATCTTAGATAGGATTTTGGTTCTATCGAGGTTTCGAGATTTTCATTGGCAGTAGATACCACTTAACATAAAGTGATCTGTATGTTCGTTTGCTACTCCTTTAATGTAACAATAGTTCTGCTGCTATAAGGAAGCAAAAGGTACAGCGGTAACTTCATCCGAATTACATGAAGTTGCAACTATAAAAACTGTTCACATGGATGAAAAAACATTAATTATTATTGAATGACTGTGGCGCATTAGTTACCATACCAGACCGATACGCAGAGGGTTCCAAGTACGATTCTCGGCCAGATTGACACCTAAATCATGAATTTTGATTTCTTTTCTGGGTCTGGGTATTTGTGTAGTAGCGAATTGGAAACCATACCAGTCTGACACGCAGTGTTCCAAGTTCGATTTTCACCCAGGCAGACATTCAAATGATGAATTTCTATTTCAGTTCTACATCTGCGTATTTGTGTACACGTCTTTGTATGTGTGCATGGTACCCACGATACAGGAAATCCTATTTTGGGGCTATGAGCGTGTCTTTACACATTGTTATTTACTATTATTATTAGTTTTTGCGTGTTATAAAAATTCTATACTATGAAAATATTCAACTTACTTTAACGCTCGCCCTGTTAATGTAAATATTGAATTTATCTTAAGCTAAACAGCACGGCACATGGAGGACTAATTTGAAACAGACTGATGTTAACTTACCTTTAAATATCTTTTGTATCACTGCATCCTGTTTGTCCAGCCCAGTTTTGGAACTGCAAGTATAGTGACCAGCGTCTGCTTGAGTTGCGTTCGATATTGTGATCGTATGGTACAAAATGTCACTCACATTGTGTTCATTAGTTTCGTTAATGACTTCCTTGAATGGTTAAATAAAACATTTATTTTGCCGTAAAAGTTTTAATATCACTAAAGCTGTAAGGGATAGCGGTTTAAAGAAGCAAATATTCTATCACGCACAGTTTTAAAATATAAATAATATATGTAAATAAAATTCCTGATACAGTACCACTTTTTAAGCACTGCTTTAATGGTTATGGAAATCTTCACTTAAACTTTCTACAGCACGTAACTTGCAATCGAGCGTAACATTATGTAATACTGCGTAATACACACATAACCACAGGCTTCAAACCAAAGAGGCGTTTATACAAAACGACGAAGTGTCATTTAACTCCAAGACATGCTCTATTTTAATTGGTTTTATGTTAAATAATCCACCATGATTCCATTTAAGTATTTAAACTGATGTTAATTAGCGATGCTCAAAAATTCTCGCAAGCGCAGTCGATCTTTATAGAAATATATAAACGTGTGCGCCACGGCTAATAAGATTTTGGGAGTTGCCGGTCTGAAATTAGCATAGGGCACTTATGTAGGGCTTAAGTTTCAACGCGTCATTAATTTATGGGTACTACATAAAGAAATTAGAAGCGGCTAGCATAAATTAACCATTAAATTCTTAAATAGATGCCGTCATTAAACTTTGGTCTAACATTTTTCACCTCAATTGATGTTGGAGTTCTCTTTTTAACACTTTTTTTCCAATTAGTAATACAATGTTAAATAGATGGTAGAAATTTACTTCGCCCAGGAAGCTGCCACCGCCGTTCTCAAATACGCCCTGTATTTTATTTGGAGAGTGCGGGTTTTGGGTACCCTTACAAGCGAGGTGAGCATCTTAATCCTCAGAAGTGTAACGGTAACGTATCAACATGAGGCCTCAGAAAAGACGTCAGCCCTGTTTGAGGTTATAAGTGGGTGTCTATGGGCTGCAGTGGCCACTTACCATTAGGTGGTCTGGTAGACAAGCAGTCTGATACTCTTCTAAGATGAAAATTAATGTACCTAAATTAGCTACATAATTTCTTTTTAAATTAAGCAAAAAAGAGAATCATGAAACCATAAAATAATATTACTAATGAAATTATGCTACAGTTTACTTTTCCATAATAAAAAGAAAATACATTCTATACGATTAAAGTTTTGAAATAAGCACCACAATATTTCTATCCTAAAAAATATAAATATTTTAAATACGCCTCTTTGGTTCGACCCCGTAAGCCGAAACTATTGTGTATCGTATATAAACATACAACATAATATTCACCTTTGGATAATCGTGCGGTAACTTCCACGTCAACACAGTTGCAATATTATTTTGATATTTAACTGTGCAGTTGAGTGAGAATGTGTCTCCGTTCAGAAAATATTTTTCGCCAATTATTTTTGGCTTTGGAGGATCTGTGCCACTATCTAAAATTATAATGAAATAATTGTAATTATTTATTACACCACAACATTTATATATAAATAATGTTCATACGCACAATAATACACATTCGAATTAAAAATCCTCTATAGCATATTCTTATTATCTTAAACACTGTTGAAGTTTCCTTCTGTACTTTAGTGACTATAATAACCGAATCATCCATTAAAGATGCTGTTAGATTTTTAATATATCTAAAAGTTAATTTGCACGAGACAGGTAGTTTTGTACCTATCCTAGCTAATTTCATGAGTATACTATAAGAATTTGTCGCATTGTGTGTATGTGATGTATGTGATGTATTTCTTTTGAAATAAAAAAAAAAATGCAATAAGCATCTTGATCTAACACAAACTTCTCGGTGATTAATTTTACAAAATATTCTAATAATGCTATGCTAGCTAATATCAATATTATAATATAAGAATTTTTCACATAAAGTTTTTTTTTCTTTCGTCTTTTGTTTCTTTTGTAATAAAATTTGAATATGCAATGTAAATCTTGAACTAATAGAATCATGGAAAATCTTCTAACGACGTAATCAGTTTAAATGGGTGAATCTTTAAGTTGTTCGCAATGGATTCAGATTACAACCCAACTTCATGTTACAACTTGTGTAGAACAATGGCACAGCATTTGACCAAGTTCAAAAAGATATTTAGATGTCGTTAAAAATAACGTATTAACGGTATATACATAAGTACACATAGGAATATTTAATCATTCATTAACAAGAACGGACCACATAAATCGAGATGACCCTGAAACCTAAGGGCTATAACCAAAAAATCACAACAAATTAATTACATACACAAACAAATGTTATCAATTAAATGTTAATAAATTAGTAAATTACATACAGTGAACAGAAAAGATAAAAGAGAAGCAGAACCACACCACAACCAAAGAAGATAGTCAACCAGTTACAAGCGAAGCCATAAAACAAAACATAAACTATTAATGTGCAAAAGTAAATTAAAACTATCACACCGCGCTACCTCGTTATGTGACATCAAGATTGCAGTACTATCTACTTACAACGTATTGATTTCGTGGAGGTTTTGGATCCGCGTAGTCCTATGCATTTGTAAGAACTCGCTTTCGCTAAAAATCCAATCTTTGGGGAGTAGTTTAAATATTCTGCTGTGTTGCTACTCTGCGACTATTATCGTGTGACGAAATAAATAACATGTGGTTAGTATGTGTATTCAGTACCCCGAAGACATGCTTTTCAATTTATATACACATGTTTTTCTGTCAATTCTTTAACGATTTGCAAAATTTTTTTTTTTACTTGAATTGAAAAGCACATCAAACTACACTTACGGCAAATGGTCGGTATGCCATATTTATATGATTATCAATATTGCAACAGGTTTTCTTTATTTTACAATTGGGTATATGGTGTTTTCGATTTGCAGTAAATGCAGTGGGTACATAATTATATAAAATTAGATTCACACAGCTTTTAATCACCTACGTTTATTTACAAGAACATCTTTCGTGTCCGTAATGTTTCGCCTCGCAAAGCTACAAACGAAAAACGGAATATCAGGGAGCACATCGCTATCCAAGATAAACCCTATTTTAGGGTCATATCGTTCATATCCACTGTCTGCAAATTCCTGAACATTAAGAACACTATTATGATTTCAGTTAAAGCAATCAAGAACCTGAGGGGTATTTCATGCCTTAGTGTAGATTTTGCAGCGTTAAGCATTAGTTTTGGATGTCCGAATGGGTCAACCTTTATACTGTATTTACTTTCCAAAGCGTATGTTAGTTTTAATATATCCTTTGCTAAATTGTTATTCACTAAATATGATAGTACCGTGACGTTGTCCCATCCGGTCAGTACGTTATTATCAGAGCCGATATTACAAAATCATGCACGAACTAAAAGCAAATTTTGCGTCAACGCTTTTTCTTATCATGTAATCATATTATTAACAATATATTATATTAAACCCTTTATATGGCACAATAATACTTTATTCAACTTAAGAGGTAACACAGTTTATAATGTAAACGATAAAAATTTACAATAACATCTGTATACATACCGACGTCAGATTAACTTTAACGTCCGGTGTCGTAGGTCTACACCCGATTACGACCATCGACCCGCTTCTTGCTATTACAACCTCCCGCATGGGAGCAAACAAGCTATCCGTCCCTATAATTTGTAAAACATTGAAATTTAAGCGGACGCTGACTTAAACTTAAACTAGTTTTATCAAGAGATTTGATGGTTTCATGCTATTATTTGATCTCACCGTCGACATATATATAAATATATGAAATGTGTTCGGTGTTGTTCAGTTCCTCCGTAACATTTCTTAGGGTATATTTCGTGGCGGTGTCATCGAAGCACCCGTAATAACCGACAGCGAATCGATCGACATTATACAATTCAAGAACTTGGGCGTATGTGTAATTTGAATCCGAGGAATTCAC
Source organism: Phareas burnsi (assembly GCA_018249415.1). Lineage (NCBI taxonomy): Eukaryota > Metazoa > Arthropoda > Insecta > Lepidoptera > Hesperiidae > Phareas > Phareas burnsi. The sequence continues at coordinate 10,073 of DWKL01000339.1, read as the reverse complement.
ATTCCTTACTCTAATATTAAAATCTGATCCTTGCTTTTCCTCAGGTATTTCTTGTTGTTTTAGTTTAATCGGTGTTTTGCCTTTGCATAGAAGAGTGTAATTTTGGCCTTTTTGTAACGTTATTTCACTTATATTTGGAATGATAATCGGACCATCCATTTGTAGATCATCTGGAAACGACAAATTCATCGTATTTTAATTGTTTTCATGGCATATAAGTTAAAGGAAGTTTGTATATTTTAATTAATGATAAAATATTTACGAAACGGATTTCAACAAATCTAACACAGGTAAGTCACAGGAACAGAAGATATAACTTATATGCTCTTATTATTAAAGATACGTTGCAAGCCCACCTATATCTAGAAATAAATTTAAATATCGCTTACGTGGAAAAAAATCTACGCTAATTTATCATTATACGCACACATTACATAGACTAAGTAATTAATCACCTTGCAAGACAATAAAGATGTTGTCGTGAAGTAATTTATTGCGACGCGCTAAAGAAAGGGGCGAACCAATTACAGGAAAAACTATTATAAAGAAGTGAAAGAGTGGCAAGGATGGAAACGACCAGCTTATTATGCTAATGGTAGTCGAAACATGAGACAAGGTATCCGCAAACCTATCGAAATACACTATTAATTAGACCTGTTCGCGTCCGAGGCGTGACAAAGGTGCGGCCAACATTCGGGAAAATTATTTCTAACTGTAGTAAACTCTCCTATGTATTGTTTACACAAAACAATTGATATTATCAGGCTAAGAAGGGCGATCAATTAAATGATTAAGACCCCGTGGTTCACATTATTAACGGTCATCACACTAAGTGACGATACCTCTTACCACCTACGAGGTTCGTGTTTATACGTAGGTAACATGCCGCATTTTGATAAATCTTCAAACATAATATCATAATATTGTATGGAGTATATAATGCTTAGGACTAGTACAAAACGTTACCGACAAATATATAAAATTATTATTTAATCAGAATCTTGAAAGTTTTATATATATTATAAATCGGTACACATTCCTAATATTGAAGTTGTATTAATAATGGTTCATTATTTCATTTTTGATTTATAGTTACTATTTGAATTTTGGAGAATGGAAAAAAGATTTCCAAAGCTAAATGTTTTAGCTATAATTTGAATAACCCTAGCCAACGGGTAACTTGAATTTTATTTCAGCAAAATGCCTAAATTTAATAATTTCTTAGAATCAAAAACATTAGTAAAAACAATTATAAACATACGTTCAAATAACACATGAAGCTAGTCTTATCGCATAGTTGTTATCTAATATACACGTATATAAATAATGTCAAGTCTAGTCTGTGTTAACTATTATAGTAAAGGCACATAGATAATCAATTTCTTATTAAGTCCTTACTTACCTCAAGTAGCCTTCTACTTGAGGTACATTGAAACGAATTGCCTGTGACGTAAGTGCAAAACAGTCTTGTTTTATTGTACTCAACGAGCAATTCTTGTTCATTCTCGGAAATCTATGATCCGTTAAGAATGAAATTTTGAAGAGATATATAAATACGTGTATTATGTATAACATGATAATGTAACATTCTAGTAATATTGATCTAGTCTGGCTGGTCTACAATAGCGCCAGAACCTATGATAGTCTGTAGTTGCTTTTTTTTACGATAAAATATAGTGTTTCCAGATAGTTGCTGTAAAGTAAATTAAAATATATCACATAATTTTCTGCATTATACTATGCTATCCTGTTATTTTTTTATAATATAAAAATGAGTTAATATGAACTTAAGAAAAGCAAGCTTCTACTATTTTATTATAAATAAAAAGAAAAAAATATTAATACCCAATAGAGAAGTATCTTTGTACTTCTTTATTGGGTCTTCGTATTTTTTTCTTTTTATGGTATCATATTCCACAGATACATATTCCGCACACCACAGATATAGACCCCGCTTTGAATATAATTCGCTAATTAAAAGTTATCTTAAAGAATGCCTAAAAGAAAATAATATTCTACCCAAATAAATATGTATACACAAAGTAATGTTTTTTTTATAAGAAAAGAGTAATAAACGAGCATGCAGGCCTGATATTAAGTGGTCACTGCAGCCTACGGACACCCACATCTCAACTCAAACAGGACTGAAGCCCTATCTGATGGCGTACGTAAATGCGTTACTACTCCTAAAGAGTTACAGGGTCGCTTTAAGTGAACCTGGCAATCACACCTCTCCAACCAAAACACAAGAATTGCTTCACGGATCATGAGGGCGGTAGTGGTATTTCCCCAGAAAAACTATAGATGCAACATCTATTACATAAAACATAACTTATTAGTAAATGCAGGACATATGAGTTATTTATACTGATTGGACGCATTTATTTTAAATATGCATAAATATCACCATTATTACAAGAATGCAAAGGTTCATTGTTCACCGTGTAAAATAACAATATTCTGTTATGCCGGTCAACCGGATACCCCTGTTAAGATAACGGCATCCTGCTACTAAAATTATTGTTGAATGAGATACTTCCTTCAAAGTCGTTAAAACTGGTAAAACCAATGTCCCGAGTCTTACAGCACATGTTCATATAAGTTAAAGGCCCCTAAAATGTAGCATACTGCACATTGGCTGCGACTTTTTTTATGCTTCACTTCACGACTCTCCCCAGTTCTGGAGCGAGTACTCTATCACGTTGCTTCAATGAAAAATTAAATGGAGATCCGTTAAAGCATTATTACATCATAAAAATCTATACTTACACACATATTTTTAATGTTCAAATAAAACTCACTAATTGTTTGTCTTCAGTATTATTAGTCTTAAAGAATTTGTTCTGTAAATAGACCTCTTAAAAAGATACTGTAGTGATTATTATTTATTAAACCAAATAGTGTCAAATTGCAAATCATTAACAGCAGAACTCTAGTCCCTTTCATCCAAGAGCCTGATTTTTAAAGAGCTGATAAAATTAGACTGAAAATATTTTCAATAAAGATCAATGATAACACGACTTAATGAATTATCGCTTTGGTGGTTACATAAATAGGTGATAATACATGTATATAAAAATGATTGAAACGCCACCAAAATAACATTATGTCAAAAATAGTCATTATTATCTGGCAGCTTATCGTGATATATAAATAGAAAGGTCGATACGTTTTCTGCAGGAAAAATATATCTACTGATTATGTAAGCACTTCCGAGCTCACAAATATAAATAAAACAATGATACTATAAGAAAAAGCGAAGATAGATTAAACGCGTCTGAAATTTTACTACAAAATTGATTTAATTAACACACATGTTGTCTTCGAATGCTTTACTACGCTAAATAACTATACATATATAAAATTATGACTATGTATACCAAATAATGTGCAAAAAGAGAGCTCTTCTTCAAAGCCGGCGATGCATTGGCAATTCCTCTGGTGTTGCAAATGTCCATAGGCGACGGTGACCACTTCCCATCAGGTGGCCCGTCAGCCTCATAGTTAGGATTAATTAAAAAAAAAAAACGTTGCGATTGCGATTTCTTACAATTATTCTAATTCATCACACATAGGTGGTAGAACTATAGTTCGTCCGAAGAAGTAGCACCGACCCTTCTTAATGCCCCGTGAAGCAATTCTTATGTTTCGGTCGGAAAGATGTGGTTGCCAGGTATACTTTCAAACGAGGCGACCATCTTATTCCTCAGGCGTAGTAACACATCTACGTAAGACCTCAGACAGGACTTCAGTCTTGTTTCAGGTAAGATGTGGGTGTCCAGGGGCTGCAGTGACCACTTATCATCAGGTGGTGTTACTCGTCGCACATAAAAAAATAACTTAATCTGCGTAATTAACTTTTTTTACTAATTAATTTATACTTTACTGTATATATATATCTTTCTATTTGAGATATAATACATTTTATGTAACGATTGTCTCCCTAAAGTTTTGCTCAAGAACTCTAAATGGTTTAAAATTCGTCATCTGGTCCGACGGATTATATCAGCAAAAATTTTTAGTAATTTTGGTCAAATTCGAAAACAAAACATTTTTAGTTACTACTATTAAAATTAACAAACAAATCAAGGAACTTATTATTAAATTGTATTTTTGTTATAAAGTCTATCACAGAATTATAAAATGTATACAAACATTTAAAAATTGGCTCATTATTAGTTAAATAATAACCAACATTAGCATGATATTGTTCTATTATGATAATTATAAAATTGTAAAACAACCAGACTTGTTGTAAATATAATATTAAATAATAAAACCAGTCAAGTAGAGGTTTCGTAGGTTTTTCCGTACTAAGACAATGAAGAGCAAAGTTGCTTCTGTGGTAGTTAAATTCAAAATAGCATGAAAATAATATCCCATATTAAAAACTATACAATACATTTAAACCCCCTTTTGTTAATTTTTTTTTTATATTTTATTATTTAGGAAAAGATTAACACAATTAGCTCCCATCCTTAACTTTACATTCACTGATTGGTTTACCGACAACCCTTTGCGCAATGACGATGTGACACTGTCAATGTACGTGATTGACGTTTGTTCAATACAAGTAAAAGACGATTTTTTCTAAATTGGTTGTTTAGCGTATTTTTTTTAAATAGGTTCCAATAAAACGTCAATTTTATATTATTATAAAAGTTGAAAAGAATCAGGAACTCTTGTTCCTTACATTACTTGACGTTAATTTCTTGTTAATATTTTGGCGTAATACAAATATAACGAGATGAGAACTAAAAATAATATTTTTCCGAAATTGATTTCACGAATTTCACTAAAAAAATTATTTTCATTCGTCACCTCGTCCCTACTGGCCAAGTTTGTTGACGACGAGTTGACGAAGGAGCCGATTAATCATTGTAATAATTAAGTAACTGTATATAGTAAATGATAGTAAATGTATACAGTCAGAACAATTATAACATCAGAGCAGAATCATAACGACTCAGCGCAATATTTTCACGGTATTATTACATGTCTTATTCACAGTTCACATAGCAATCTGTATAATAGCTACATCTAGTTATCTGGATATTCATACTTGTCAAGTGACATTTATCCATACATAAAACCATACATAAAACAACCTATATATTTTTATTTTTAAATCAACATAAATCCACATTATTTCTCCCTAAGCCCTCCATATCAGTCCCAGGTATAGTTACTAAGAAGCCCATCATCTTCGTAGAGGTGCCTGGGAGTCGAACCCGAATCACCAGCGTGGGGAACCAACATTCTTATGACTGGGCTAATATAAATGGAATATTAATATAAAAGGTTTAAAAAATAATTTAGCCAATTCATAACAAAATACTACGACCTTGGCGCGGTCACCGTGAGTCTGCTACAAGGTAACAAAAACATTTGCAGCATCATACCGAACAGCTTGTGAGCTGTTTTACGACGTACCTATCGAAAAACGTTTCGCAGACGCCAACAATGGCCTTTGTACTGATTTTACATTAAATAATTAAATGCTTAGGTACTTATATTTTTTAAGTGCATCGAGATGATGAAAATGTCTCAAAAATAATTACTAATATTAAAGTAGTGGCCTTTATTTTACATTAAATAATTAAATGCTTAGGTACTTATATTTTTTAAGTGCATCGAGATGATGAAAATGCCTCAAAAATAATTACTAATATTAAAGTAGGTATGTCTATTTAACCACGTTTCTCGAATTGTATGTTACTCAAATTTCAGATTAATAATTATTATGAATCGCAATATTATGGCAAAGAAAGTTACACTTTGTGTGTTAACTGAAAATGCCGTAAATTATATTGAAATTATATTGAATTGATGATATAAGTACGTTCTTCGCCATTTTCCTTTTTGCCGCGGTTTTTCTCATATGGTAATATGAGTAGGTATATTGTAATAAATCAAAACATGAATTGTACCAACTTCAGATGATATTTTTTTTATAATATGCGTTATTAAAAATTGCAAGCAATTTCTCGATGCCCCCTGATCTTTTTAAATTGTGATTGTTTTACTGATTCTAATCCGTATTGATAGGAATTTATTATTTTATTTTCAGTAAAATGTGTATAATTAATAGTACCTAGATGATAGCTTAAATACAATAAGGAATCAGATAAATAAACTTACATAAAATACCTACTTTACATTATTTACATTTATCCTTATATATTTAATTAACTATGAACACCGCTTAAGATAAATGAATTACCTGAGTGTTGCCGATTGCAAATATAAATGTTTAAATTAGGCGCGAGTTTCGAAAGGCTACTAGAAAACTAATACAATTGATAATCTGTGGCTTTGTTTGTTCGATAATTTCAAATGTTCGATAATAAATAATCACAATTAATAACAATATCGGCTATGAGTCATTACTAATATTCTCGTGAAATACAGTGTATTGAAGCGGAACTAAGATGACTCACAGATGCGCCATCCGGACAAGGGAGGCTGTGAGCTATAGACAAAACGGTTGTTTTTCTTACATTATTAGCTGGTGAAAGTGACTCACAACCGACTTATGACTGATTTATATAAAAATTGCTTAGTAATAAGATAACTCACAAAAATAATCTATATTCATTATGTCTTAATTATCCTCGATATAATCATGTAAAAACTTTAAATTACTAACTTTGATTTGATAATAAAACTATTTTTTATTGTTTCATGCCTACTTCAACGGTCAATTGGCAAAAGCCAAAGTTATTGTTTGTGCGTATTTATTCACGATAGAAGCATTTTTTTTAAGTTAATTGTTTGTATTAGGATTTATTGTATATTTTGAACTGATTTGACAGTCAAAATGTTCTCCTATTTGTAACCTCTATTTTATACTAAAATTATGATTCTCACCAATTCTGACTACATACATACTACTTTTTATTCAATATGAAACTAAAGTTTTTAAGTTCAAGGATCTTTTTGATAATACGCATAAATTAATATATTTCATATTCTATATTTAACTTTAGCTGGTTTTATTTGGTTTCTTTTATTTTAATTTTAGTATATTAAATTAAACTATTTACACGATCCTTTACGTGAATCTGATACGCAGATTCTATTAAAATCGATCCAGTAATCACTTTTAGAAAGCCTCTATGCCCAAAATAAGCAACATACCTAGTTACAAACTGAAACCTGAACCCTTCACGTCATCTTTGATGGATGACACCTATACGATATTTGGTTATGAAATTAATCATATTACCCTAGCTTGTTTAAGTGCACGTAAGCTGAAATCGGATATCTAATTTCCTAAAGGGTATGCGTTGCAAATGTTACATCAATATAAATCAACTACCACGAACTTATTTATGCTTACTTCTAATCGCCCATTTCATTCACTTATAGAATTAACTACAAGTATTCTAGAAAGAAAGTGGCTATCTTTCCATTTTTATGAATACATTAAACGTAATAAAATTACAACTAAAAGTTAAACTCGAACTATAACATATTAGGTTCGTATCCTAACCTGTCAGTTTAGATATATCTAATTATCTTCCTTAATAAACCAGACTCAATATCGACTCATATTTCAAAGGTGACGTATAAAATAGTTAAATAGATATATTGACGCCATGTTTATGTAGCTATCTTCTTACTTCACATTTGTTTTGTTAATATAGCAGCGTTTATTATGCATTTAGAACAAACACGGTAATTTCACTAAAAGCAAGAACAATCCGCGCGTACTTGTATGGTAACAGCAATTTAATATAATAGAGTGAATCGTCTTATTATTCAATTTATCGCCATTCCTAACACTTTAGATATGTAATCAATACAATAAGAAAATTAATGTATTTTTCGTATAAACGAATAGATAAAGTTAAACACAGCAATCGAGAAAATACAATAATAGAAGTCATCGCCGGATTTTTGCAGTAAAAGGTGTTTACAGATTGCGAAATCTATGCAATTATCTTGATATTAATTTGCGTTATTTGAAATTATTACCATAACAGTGCAAAGGTTAGCACGCTGTAAAATTAAATTTTACACAGCACACATACTCACACAGCTCTCCACATCTCACATTCCCATAGCTTCCCCAGATGCTAAAGCTGTGCCCCTAAAACGACATACCATTAATTTCGGCGAACTTTTGCAAAATTGAGCATATTTTTTAGTCAACAATAGCCATATATAATATCAAATGAGGTAACTCTGAGCCAGTAACACGACATTGTACCACTATAAATAAATTATTGTCATTTATTGTAGACCTTCTTTTTTATGCATTTTAGTAAAGGTACGGTTGTTTAGAAACTTTACCAATAAATTGCGTAAAATTTACTGCCAAATATTGTTAGTTTAAATATATTATTGTTTGGAGTTTTCTATAAAATGTACCTACAGTTTGTTGTATTTAAACACTTTGTTTTAATGTTCGATAATCTGTTTGTACAGCAATGAATTAATATTGGCCCGGTTCAATGTTCCACCTAATTATATTTGTCACGTTTCTGATCGTGGGTGGATCGAGTAAAAAAAACGTGATATTGTAAAATTAATTAATAATATTAAGAATAATTAATGATAGTCGAAGAAATAATACCATTAAACTTATTTGAACTAATAAATAAAGAAAAAAAGATTTTCTTTACATTAGAAAAGCGTTTTTAAATAAGGATATTTCACGAAATTTGATTATTTACCTAATTTCAAAAATCGTTAGAAAAAAGAGCAGAGCACAAAATAATTTGACAGTAACTTATTAGGCCGACACACTTGTTTCTTTATGAGATTTTTATTTTATTAATATAAAAAAAATTCAAACATGATAATTTTTTGAAATTCAAGCAAAATCTGGGTAACAAAATTTTTCAACCAATATTTCCCCAAAACAATGTGTAACTGAACAACCCGTATTTTGTAAAAATACACGTGTAGGGATAAGCTAAGATTCAGTTTTCAGGCACAGTTTTGAAACATTTGATGCTTACATGGAAATACCCATTTGCAAAATGAATATTGGAAATCTAAAAATAGTGGCCCAAAGTGACTTCATTTGACCTTATGCTAGCAGGAAACTGTACGACAAATAAATCTAGCAAATACTTCCTTGACTAGATATGATAAAACAAATGTTATTATCATCAATGCGACTTTAACAGGACAGTATAAAATGACTTGTTTAAAGAGTTTCTAAAGTTAAAATGTATGTTAAAATCATTTAAAGTACTTTTTAGTCCAACTAACAAGAACATACGTTTTCACAAATCATTTATATTTTGAAAGCGTATTAAATATAAGTTATTATAAGATTAAATGATTAAAAATTACGTAATTAGTTATTATCAGTCAATTTTAAAAAAAGCTTCGCAAATTTTAAATGCTAAAAATATAGGTATCAAAGAGTTACTAGGAAAAATTTACAAATTTTCAAAGGCGGTTGTGTATGCAAAGATCTATTTTGAAATTAACAAAGTAGAAAGCGGTAGTAGGTTAATTACTGAAACTGAACAAGGTGCAACAAGATTTAATGAATTAGATATCCATCATATCAATTTAAAGTTAAATTTGATGTTTAAGTGTATTAAACAAGTTAATCTGTCAGAACAAACATAAGATTATTCAAACCTTTTTGCGTTGTATATCCCTTTACAGCCGAACATGTTATTAGAATCCCAATCACAGTGGCTAATCGTTGACGATTCCAATTGTGAATCATTGTTACGATAATCCAATTTTACTTTAGATCAGCCACATCTAGTTTCGTCTCCATAACATGTTCTTAAGCCCTTTTCCTTCCAGACGAGTTCTTAATCGGTGTGATATTCTAAACGCGGCGCACTGATTTAACGGTGCTCAATAGCAAACATTCCAGTCTCATTCACAGAACGGGTAAACACTTTAAACTTGGAAACACTGAGTCATTTCGTGTTAAACCATATGCGTTACAATTGTAAATAGAAATAATGTGTGAACAAAATTAATCCCTCGTCATAATCACACCGGAGCGGTCAATCGTTGGCAATCTACGCGCGTTTTGAGAACACATATACGTAAGACGTAAGAACTATAAAAGGATCACTGTAAAAGTTTAC
>DWKL01000338.1:0-20041 GCA_018249415.1 Phareas burnsi | reverse complement strand
ATGTTGGTTAAATTTCTAAATTATACTTCTTTGGCGTAACTAAAAAGAAAATGTACGTTAGTATTTATTGGTAAATATTTATATATTTTTTGTGATTTCGTTGCTGATATCGTTTTCAAAGGTCACTGAACCTGTCACTAGCGGGTGACGTTATTCGCTGTTTTGTTAAAAGCGTCACTTTTATATCTTGTCTTAAACAAATTTAATAATCGATTTCTTCTGCAAAATCGTTTCTAGGCAGTAGTGTAACAAGTGCCTTAATAGTTTGATTTATGGTGACCACCACTGCGGGTTACCGGGCTTTTTTTGCAGCTTTTGTTAGCGTGACCATAATTGTCCCAAGCTTTTCTTGAAGACTGAATTGTTTGTAAGACTCTAATGGTAATAGATGACATATGGCTTTTTATGTACGACGCTATATTTTGTGAGGTATTTATTTACTAGAGGACCCGGTAAACTTCGTACCACCTAAAATTTATTTGATCGTAACACTTCATAAGTGATTATCAATCCCAATCAACCTTCCAACTATAATTGGTTGAGATCGATAACATTGGCATCGTGTACGGCTAGGGTTTCTTTTGGTTATTAAAATAGAATCAATTGTAATTGAAACTAATTTAAAGTTTTTTATATACACGAAAGATAAATACAGCCAACACTGAATGCGTGATTTCCGGTAATCTATGTTTTTATTGTACTTAGGATGATTGGGTAATATCAAGCCCAAATGCAAAACTTTATTCCATATAAATAAAGACATGTTATGAAAAAAATATTTTAAATCAAATAACAATTAATTACTATTTCTATACAACGGCCCGGAATGCATAACAGCTATACACATGGTATCTAGCTGCCAAATAGGTCCACCACAAACGCCATCTACTGAAAGTAATCCAAAGTGGCAATACCCATATAAAATTACCAATGTCGATTTTTCGATCTTTCGGCAGTTCTTTCGGGTTTTCCTAATGTTCATTTTCTCTAAACCACCCCAGTACTGAGGTGAACAAAACAACAAAATAATAAATCCAAATCGGTGGAACTGTTTCGTGTTTTTGCGAAACTAACGAACAGCAATTTATTTTTATATATATAGAGGAAGAAGATTTAACACTTTATTATAGTGTAAGAACTGGTACAGAAGCGGAGTTGTTGTTAAAAGCCTTCTCTATCAACCAACCTTTAGGTTAAGCGGTAAACATCCATCTACATTCAGGAGATATTAAAATATGAAATAAAATAATTTAATTATCAGAAATGAAATACACCATAAACAAAACTATATTTTAATTTAATATACATATTTAGAAAGATATTTATAACATACAAATTTAATTATATACAGACATTTAAGCAAGTGGTCTAAGTTTAAGGATGTCTTTCTAAGGTACTAAGTGTATTTACAAGATACCAATATCATCATCAACCCATTAATGTCCCACTGCATTCATCCCAGAATGGGAAGGGTTAGACCAACTGCAGATTGGTAGACTTCACACACCTTCAAGAACCTTACAGAGAATCCTCAGGTTTGTAAGTTTCCTCACGATGTTTTCCTTCACCGTTAAAGTGAGTGATAATTAATTTCTAATATGCATATGCATGTAACTTCGAAAAATCCATGCGTGCCACATTCGAACCCTGGACCCCGAGTGTAAGGGGCCGAAATTAACCACTATTCTATCTCTAGTACTAAAATATAAAACCGTCTGTAAATTGAGACTTTTCTCTGTTATTAAATTTTGACCCTTAAGTCTAGTCTTAGCAACGGTTGATAGTATTGAACAATTTTACCGGTATCTCTTTCATACGTTTCGTATGAGCGTGTCGCACAACTCCATGTTGCGGTATGGGATTGCATTGTACCCATCATATATTGTGGGTCTTAAAACTTCAATGCTTGCGGCTAGCAAAGATTTGCGTCACTTTTGAAAGCAGTGGTCTCGCCAGTCTTAATGATAAGAAATGATGTCAAGACTGATAAGGGTTTACGAGTTGGAAGTCAGATTTGATTAATAGCTTATAAGACACGATGTTACCTATAACATTTTATGTCAATACCACACAAAATGTCTAATATAGTGTTTGAATTCATAATTGAATTTTACGATTAATTTGTTTTTTTTCAGATTTACCTTTTCCTTAATTCATAAGAAGAGAAGGAGGGTCTGGGGGAAATAGTGTTGTAATATTTTTAAAGAAATGTATCAAATTTTGAAGTTAAAGATGTGTTTGTTTTTATAAAGTAGTGTAATTAAAGAAGTGTTTGTTTGACCCCCGATTATAATAATCTCAGACAGCATAGCCTTGGACATAAGGCGTTCCGAATTAGTCCCTAAGCGAATTAGAAGCGAAAACCTAATGGCTTTAAGTATAGATTAATTTAAAGTCCTCTGGGCATTTTTTAATGGAGGAATGCCTTCAAAAGAATCAAGTAACAAAAACGCAAAAAGAATCGAAACAAATGACCCGATTACAATAAACAGGTTTTTATAACTGCATTACCAAAAAACGTTACGAAAATGCAATTACGCAAGCAGACATAACATAACAGAATTATGTACCTACATAACAATTAACATAATGCTATAGATAGGAACAAAAAACAAACTTGCCACATCTATTCCACAGACTAAAAACACAATTTGGCAGCTCACTGTTTTAGACAGAATTTCCGAACGTTACAATGATTAAAAGTAAACTTAAGCACAGATTAAATATAACTTTTGGCGCGTAAACGTCTAACCGCGCATAATGGCCGCCGAGTACTGAGTTGACTTAAACCATTCGCTTACGGCTCTTGCGAGGTAACAGGCGACGGAATTAATAGGATTTGTTCTGATTGGTGGCGAATCTATTTATTATTCTTGTACTAAGTTTGATCGAAATACTTACCCATTATTTTTAGAATATTTGTAGTTGTAAAACATTATTAGGATAGGTATCTATAATTTATATCCTTAGTTCCCAAAGTGATCCAGGTGGACCCCCAGGGGTCCACAGTAAACTCAACGGGGATCTACGTTGGCGTGACAAAAAAATGGGGGTTTACAATTCGAAAATTTATCTGCTTTTGATAGCTTCACTAAAATGTTGGCTTGACTTCACCCAAAGAGTATAATAATATATAGGGAAGACTTCGCCTATCAATGTAGGCAGATAATATTTTAAAAAGCTCAGCGACTGTTACTTGTAAAAACTTGTAAATTCCACATTCATTACAACGTGTCGAGGCTTGTAAAGGAACGAATTACCACTTGTTGTTGTGTGCTTGCAATATTGTATGAACTTGTTTGATTCTTCACCAATATAGATGCTAATGCCAAGGATAGACCTTACTCATCTGTTTCCGGAATTTCGAAAAGAAAAGTAAAGTAAAGTGAATCGATGTTATTTTATGTCGAGTTTTGGAAGTATCGTAGAAAAGTAGCAGGGGATCCACAGGAACTAGCTAAATTTTGAAAATGGTGTATGAGAAAAAAGTCTGGGAACCTCTGATCTATATAAATAAAAATGCTAAATGTGTTGCTCTTTGAACGACTGGACCAATTTGCCAATTTTTATTTTTAAATATTTGCTGAAATCCGAGAAAGGTTCCTATGGTGAGAAAAAAAAATTGCGAGGAAAATAGTAAAAACGACATATTTCCCATAAAAACTGTTCCTAACTGACAAATATTTCACGGCATTCAAAAACAATAATATTTAAAAAACGCGTGTGTGTACCTATGTACACACTTAAGAAGTTACACTTAATTATCGTAACAAAACAAAAATTACTTCAAAAATTTCATCCCGCGTACAAATAATCTACGTTTGTAAGAAAAGTGATAAAATAATGAAACAAAGAAAATAAATACAATTCATAAAGTTTATTATTATTATAAAGTTATACAATTTATAAAGAAATAACGTTTATTCATATATTCCTAATTAATTTTTATCTTATTAAATAATAATTATTAAATAAAATCAGTTAACCTTAAATCTAGAAACGTACTTAAAAAAAAATATAATGTAAATACTAGACATGTACTAGACAACTTCATGGTGTTGATTTTAGGATGTCGGTGTACACGCGCATTATAAAAATTCACTCTCATTATTTTTCCCAAACGAAAAGTATAACTTCCAAAAGGCGCGTGCCGCCATTCAGCCAGAAGCTACTAGACAGCCGCAGTCGGGTCGCCTGGATGCATATAACGTTGTGTTCCCAAACCAGGCAATTTTATATTATATGGTACAGTTCTCCGTGGTTCGACTCGGCAAGCACCATCACCACATCTATTGCCACCTTCGACAGCGGTGTATAGGGACTGTGTTCTGGTTTGAAAGGTGCAATAAGACAAAAATGGTAATGTACGCGTAAAGCAGGCTTTAAAACTTCTGTATTAAGACCAAAAAATATGTTGCCGCAGAGTCGAGCCACGAAGCTTTTGGTTAGGAAGGGAAACTTAGACAAGGCGTTCCAGATTTGTCCACGATACCTTTGGCCATATTCATTTTAGCCATATTAATGTTCCATTGCTAGGCTCGGTTCTTCTCTCGTAATGAGAAGGATCAGGCCATAGTACATCACGCTGGCCACGTGCGGATTGAAAGACTTCACACATTTACAAGAACTTTACAAATTAGAGGTGCGTGTAGGATTCGTATTCTGGACCCCTTTTGTAATAGACCGGAATCTTAACCACTAGGGTGTCGTTAGTAATTAGTATTACTAATGTACAATCTTATATTATTGTGACTACGTTTTCGGCAATAAATATTTTTTCATTTCATTCCACGTCTTGCACGTACGCGATAAAAAGCGTATGTAAACACATCCTTACGTCACGTAGACTCTACTCAGGTTTTTGCGCTTTTTGTGTAGAGTCTGTATTGACCTAACTCGGTTTAGAATAGCTTTATGCACTAAAAAGTGCAGTCAATGTCGTTTAAGCTAAAGTCATACTTAAGTAATAATATAAGTTTTTGTTCTGATTGAAACTACACTTTCTATCTGTTTCTCAGGCAATTAATATTCAAATGAAATTTTAAAAGAAAATTATTTATGGCCAGAATGTAGTACACAGTTTATAATTTATTAAAAGATAAAATATCCGTGATATAAAATTAAAGGAAGTTGTTTATTAAATATGTGGTTAGATGCCTAAAAAAGAGGGAGAAAAAGGTTGACAGCTATGTGGAAAAACAAGTGAAAAGTGTGGTATCGAGGTTGTACATGAGATGACGAAATGAGGGAAGTCGATTTAAAACTGGTTGATGTTTGCATTTGCTAACCTGGTAATGGGAAATATAATGTGATCTTACGTTCATGTGAATATCATTTTCCTTACCTTTGCTTAAAAAGCGACATCTTATAATTGATAAACACAATAATATATGATCGTACATTCAACTATGACAATGGTGTGTAATAAAGTCTATGTTATTTATTAAAATTTAATAGATTTAGATATTATTGACATTCAATGTTAAACAATAAAAATATTGTTAGGACTCAAGACAATTTAATTGATCATAAACAATATTAGTTAACACAGTATCATTGTTCATACGCAGTACTCGTATAAATTAACAATAATAACAAACCATAAGCACAGCGATACAAATGCATTGCGTCCCTCTGTACCGAGTCTCTAGCCTCTGGTCAGAGCTCGTCCAACAGTCGTTATGGCTACGAATAATGTCGCATCACCACTGACGTGCATGCTAATTGTTAAGTATTTTAGATTTCGTCTAAATATTTCACCAACTAGCCAGTGTTAATGACTCTATTCGCCGTGTCTTACAATATTCCTAGGAATAAGAAAAAGAACATCCATAGATAACGGGGCGACGGGCGCACCACTTCCATTTTTCCCGCCATTTTACTTCTTAGTCGCGCAGAGTCAAAATCATGCAAAATAAGTAACAGATTATTTTACTCGAATTTAGTGATTATTTCAATAATTTTCTATTTACGTGTTTGATTTATGTTTCTGAATAAGTTATATCCTTGTTTTCTATGCTTGCATGATATTTAATTTCTAAAAATATATTATAATTAAAATAACTATGAGTCAAAGTACGGAAAACAAAAGTCAGCAATAATCACACAAATTCTTTCAATGTATAGAAGCTTTTGTCAATTAACCATATGCTTGTTTCTATTTTAAATTTAATAAATGTTAATTTTTATATGTCATCAGGGATTCCTTTAGCTATTTATTTTTTACACGTATGTGAGCGAATGAGAAGATTTAGGTTATGGTCTACCAAGCTAACCCCAAGTGCGCTGTATTGGTAGACTTCACACAACTTGAACTTTACAAAGAAATCTCACATGTATAGGTTTCCTCGCGATGTTTTCTTCATTAAAATGGATTAGTAAAGATCAGGCCTTCCCAACTTAGTGAGACCCGTGCTCAGTAGTGGGACATAAGAAGGGTTGCAACCAGTCAGCTATGAAGAATTAGTTATAGGACCTAGAAGAAACTTCAAGTGAAATAAAACAAAATAATTTTACAGTAATTTAATTAGAAAAATATACAAATCGTCTTATTTAATTATTTACATTTAATTTACTAGTCTTATACAAAGTTAGTACAATTTAGAAAATCATGGTAGGTACTTTTCACGTTAAAATTACTAATTAAAAAAATACAGAAAATATATTCACTAAATAAATTTTTATCACATCACAAAGTTGCGTCTAATCACAACAAAGATTGTAAAATATGTAGACTCCATGCCACAATATAAATAGGACAGGAAAAATGGTACGATTTTTACATTGAAGTGTGCGTAGAACCCCGGTGTTTATTTAGAATATCGTATATATCAAGTAAGGGTTATCCCTTTGTTGTGGTTGCTAAAACCCGGAACACATATAAAGATTTGATAGGTAGGACTATAGTTCTACCGGGGAGGTACAACCGCCACCCTCACAATCCGCCGGGAACAATTCTTGTGTTTCGCTTGAAGAGGTGCGGTGGTCGGATACACTTACAGGCACGGCGACCGTCTTAGTTCTCAGGAATAGTGGTGCATCTACGTACGACCTCAGACAGAACTACAGTTTTGTTTGAGGTTAAACTTGGCTATCTCTTGCCGTGATCACTTAAAATTAGGTGACCTGCATGCCCGTTTGCTACTCTTCAAACCAAGAAAATATATATATTATGTACACCAAACGATTGAAAGTATTTGATCATTTCGACATTTTTTACAGCATTGGAGGCATGTAAGTGCTGCTGCACATTGATCTGTGCTAAATAAGATTGAAGTCCTACCTGAGGTTGGTCAAGATGCGATGCTACCCTCGAAGATTTGAAACGCCATCAAACTTGCATTAAACCACCTTTTAAACCAGAACACAGTATTGTTGTGAAATAGTTGTGTTGTGAATTGTGAAGTTGTGGCGCAATGGTTACCATACCGGTCTGACACGCAGAAAGTTCCGGGTTCGATTCCCGCCCAGGCACACATCAATTATTCATTTAGATTTATGTTCTGGGTCTGGATGTTTGTGCACTCGTCTAGTATGGCACACCATGGCACCCGAGACAGGGAATCTTAGTGTGGGGCTACGAGTGAAGAAAGTGTTTGAGACACGCCCAGGTCTAGGGTTTGGTATTTCGAAGACAATTTGGACAACGTTTAGTCGATATTATCACCAATTTTAACACGTATGTAGCTCCATCTGTCGTTATAGTGTAATGTCTAAGTCGCTCTGTTAATTCGTCGTCGGGTCGACGGTTCGTCGGTCCGTTTTCGTGTTCTCTCTTGTCGTTTTCGTCTCGCTGTCATTCGTCTATTGTCGTGTATGTTCGTGTCTGTGGAATTTAGCCTGGAAAATTGAAACACCTTGTGTGAGGTTAACGTAGTAATATGTAATGATCGCGTCGTGAAATGTCGTCATCAACGGAAGACATTAGAGCGCATGTTTTGATTGGTTGTTTAATACAAAGTGATTTCTACAAAGTAATTCAAAGGTGTCCTCTGAATTTTATATATTCTATGTTTGCATAATTTTGTTGTTGATTTGATGTATTAACTTAGTAGTGTCTGTAATTAATTAAACTTATAAAATTGTGACATAACTATGAAATATTATAAAAAAGTCGATTAATATGAATATAATAACAAAAATTACACAATATTGGCTTTGCTTCCAATCAACATTTTTAATACAGTTACAAATATTTTTTCTTGTAAAATGAAATACTACTTTATACTGATTTACTATATTAGTTAATCAAAATTATTATAAAAGCGCCTGTTATTAACAAACTGCAATATTTAAAGGATCAAGTTTTATGCCAATGAAAAAAAAGCAGGAGTTTTGTATTCAAACCACAAAAGGGTTTTTGTAGCTAGTTTTAAAATTAAAAAAATAATTGCTACTTTCAAAATTTAAATATAATAATTATTAATCTCATTTTTGTACTCACATTGTTGTGGTAATATTTAGTTTTTCCATAAATTATCTTCTAAAATCTCAGTGTAACTTGATATTTTTCTTACATATCACGATAATTTATTGCATATTAATGTTTTCGTTGATACTCAAATATTTAATACTAAATCGTTATCTTAATTAATGTACTGTAATTAACTGGTAACTTTATAAAGGTTATATTTAAAGTCGGTAAGTTTAGGCAGATCTTAGGACAAAATATATATATTTTTAATGGATACAGTTGTAAAAAAAAACCTGAATCATCAGAGATGTTTTTTACAAATGTATAATATGTTACCATAAAATGCGCAAAACCAGTAATCTAAAAATTAAAATGAAGAAATAGTCAATTTAAAAAAATAAACTAGTTAACCCTACAAAGTTTTAAATAAAAGTTTTTCACCTAATTCCACAAAAACATACAAAAACAGCTTAAAAAAGGAATAACATTTAGATTAATTTAATTTATGACCGTGTTTGGAATTATTACACTTATTCATAACCAAATATTACTTATTTGTACCAAAGTCTTTTTGGATTTCAGTATCGATTTTATTAAAATTATTCAAAAAAAATTAGTAAATAAGAATACTTTTAAGAACGGAAATATCAAGAATATTTTAAGAACACAAGGTCATATCTAAAATAATAACGCTCAAAATTCCCACGAAAGATACTAGAAATGGTATGGTGGTATGGTACAGATTGCCAAAATTTGCGCATTGGCGGTAACATCATAATATTATATTACAAATATACTACTTTCTTCCTGCAATGTAGTTGCCAGCCTCGTCTTTGTACAGGTCTTCATTGATTGCATAGTATCCTGGAGAGCTTTGACAGTCCACCTGCAAAAAATTTAAAAAAAATCGTTGTGTACTCTATAGAACAATTCGTATAAAAACTAGGTAAACATCCTGCAAAAAGGTAAGCATGCTACAAGAATTTGAATGAAAAATGGATTGGCATTCTCCAAAAAAATTAAATAAAAACCAGGTAAGTATCCTGAAAAATACTCGGATAAAAATTAGGTAAGCATACTTCAAGAAGTTAAATGAAAACTACGTAAACATCAAGCAATTAGTGTGTCTCGGTTGGAGAGGTGTGGTTATCTACCTCAGACCTCAGACCTCAGGAGCAGTAACGCATCTACGTACGACTCAGATATGACTTCAATCCTGTATCAATATGGGTGTCCATGGGCCGTAACGACCAAAATTTCGTGGCCTCCACGGTCGTTTGCTAATCTGCTAACATAAAACAACCGTCCAAATGTAAGTCATGCTCGCACACCTAATGTTCCGTACAGACTTGTTAGGTATGTAAATATATTTTTTTTTGATGTAAGTACAAATTTACGGTTTTCTGTTTTTCCCTTTACTTGTGCTATAAGACATTGCTTCTTGCTAAATTTCATGATTCTACGTTGCGGTATAGATTTTGAATTCCCTTACAAAATTCCCGTGCCAAAATGCGGGATAAACGGCCGTATCTTTTTACTGCGTTGACTTGAAGCTTGATTACAGCTCCAAAGACAGCAGACCTGAATATTTGATATTACTTTCAACTTACAAAAAGAGTCTTGACAGACAGACACACAGACGGACAACGAAGTAATCCTATAAGGGTTCCTTTTCCTTTTTAAGGTACGGAACCCTAATAAAATGGGCTGTTACCTTGAAGAACCAATCGCAGACCCTCGTGCGTTGATTGAAGACGGTACCAGGAGCGCATATAAAGGAGTACATCAAATTACCACCGATGCTCGGCACACACCAGTGCCACACCTGGAAATGACGATGAAAAACGTTTTAAACCAATACCTTCACTACTTATCATCTGCATCACGTCATCATCACACCAGCCTTTTTCGTTCCACTGCTGGACATAGGCCTCTCCCAAAGTGTGCCACAATACTTCTCGTCTTCGTCGTCGTCTTTTGTTGATCTCATCTAGCCTCTACCTCCTTCTGAAGGACGTCGTTCCAATGAACTGCAGGACGTCCTACATACGTTAGCCGATTCATGGTTTCAATTTGAACTCGTCGGCCCCATCAGCCATCGCTTCTGTAACATACATGACCACACCAGTGCCACTTCAGCCTGCTGATTCATTGAGCTATGTCAGCTAGCTTAGTTCTTTGCCGCATCTTCTCATTACGGACTTCATCCCGCGAAGAAACTCCGAGCATATCTCGTTCCATAGCCCTACATTTTGAATTGTCCTAATGTCAGAGTCCATGTTTCTGCAACGTAGGCCATAACAGGTAGGGCGCAGTGGTTGAAGATCTTTGTTTTTAGATATTGTGGTATTATCGACGAGAAAACCTGATGGAACTTCCAAAATAGACCCCTGTCCAACTGAATGCGTCAATTCTTTACTACTGTTTGTTTGGAACTCAAAGGCTCCATCTTCACACTTGCTTTATAAGAGCTGTGTGAAACGTTGTTGTGTTCTGGTTTGAAGGGTGAGCTAAGGGAGAACCAATGACATGAGATTCCTATTAGTTCGCAGGGTAGCAACCCATCTGTGACCGACCATGTTGGTCTTCAGTATTGTTAGAAGGTTTGATAGGTGATAGAACTATAGTTCGACCGGGGAGAAGCCACCGCAGCTAACATATCCTCCTCATGTAGGTCTTCCATATGCCACCAGGGCTAATAATCCGGCGTGGAACAATACTTGCGTTTAGGTTGCAAAGTACAATTGTTGGGTATACTTACCGCGTGGCGACCATCTTATTCATCAGGAGTAATAACGCATCTACGAACGACCTCAGATAGAGCTTCAGTTTGAGATTAGACGTGGACATCCATAGGCAGCGCTGACCACTTACCATCAAGTGGCTTGCACGTTGGATTGCTACTCTTCAAGCATATAAAAAAAAAACCTTCGAGAACTTTTACAGAGACATTTTCGATGTATATCTCCTGGATACGATATTCTTGTCCTTGTTTTCCTTCACCGTTAATGCATGTTATACCTAATACATTTCTAATATGTAAGTAACTCTCAAAAATAAGAGGTGCGTGCGGGATTCTATCTTCCGTCACCCAGCGTGAGAGGTCGAAATCTTAACCACTAGGCTGTCACTTGATTTGGAGTCGTGAGCGATCACAGTGGAGGCTGTGATCGTTCAATGTTGCGACTTCGAGAAGACGAGAACTTGTTGTGGTCACAAGTTGTAGCTCGTAGCAAAACGAAGTGAAGGACTGGGGGCTATTGCCCCGGGACGTGTCGTAGCAGGCATCACACAAGGAAAGCACCGGTGCGTTCTCTTGAGATCCCAGAGCATTCCTGTAGGCGTAGTGAGGGCACCGAGGGGGTTTTAGTGAGTAAAAATCTCACATAACCCGATCCTTCCCCCAAAAAAGAAAGGTTGTCACTGCATGCTTTAGCGTTGAATTAATCATTATTGTTATATTGTACATTTAATGAATTGTACAAATGTAAATTTAATGAGTTGTACACTTGTAAATTTAATAAATCAGACTACATATTGGAGCTAGATTTTATTACAACTTTTTATTTAGTGACATGCATAAAAAAGAACGGTAATTGCAGCAGCATGTTAGAGTATGTTCCAGAACTCTACCTGATATGGAGAGAGACCCGTGTCCAGCAGTGAGACATAAAAAAGTTGCAGCCATCAAAATGGGACCTTGATAATGGTAATGAAAAAATGAAACGATACTTTTTCAGTGCCCTCGGGGCTCTCTTCAAGATTTTTGTTTCTCTCTTTTTCATCAAAGTTCTGCATATTCATACCTACCTGGCAGTGACTATTTTTACCTCCCATTTCTAAACACTCCCCCCCATTAATCATTTAATAAATTGTACATTTGCAATTTTATTAATTGTACAATAAATAATTTCATTTCAATGATGCTCCGTTACAACGAAGACTATAGTTACCTGGCATTGAGTTTCTGGATCCGCGTAGTATCCAGGTATTTTGTCGTCGCAAGTAAAGGACAAACCCTGGGGAACCTCCTCGAAAGCCGGGTAGTCTTGCCCAGGGATGTAGCCGTCCAATGACTGGGAAAAACCAACGTAATTGCTTTCAGAAAACCTTGATAACACTTGATAACACTTGATAAAAAAATAAGCGCCAATAGTTGGCGGCCGTATACGTCACACGTTAAATCACAATAAACATATATATATACTATAAAAAACCAGCCAATTGTAAATTGCACTCGCGCACCGAGGGTTCTGTATAGAGTTGTAAGTAATAGCAAAAAAAATTTTTTTTTTTTATGTAACTACAAATTTACAATTTTCGGATGTTTCCCATCAGCACAAGCTGTAAGCATTGCTTCTGGCCAAATTTCATGATCAAGTCATAGGGTAAACGGTAAGTACCCTATAGGTTTTGATTCCCTTGCGAGTGTCAAAATATGCGGCAAAAACGGACTTAGAAGCTTCAATTTTCGCATCTCCAAAGCATTGCACATCTGAATAATTAATATTACTTTCAACTTGATACCTCCACGTGTTTCTGAGAAAAAGGGTCTCGACCAACAGACAGAGGGGCAACAAGATGATTTTTATAAAAATATATTTATCTTTCGAGGTACCCTTTTATAAGCTTGGCCTGTTCTAGATTATCGAATAATTTGAAATTTTGCATACGTATCGAGACCCGATGACAGTACAATAACTTCATGACTGACCCTGGTATTCTCATCAAGATCAGCTTATGATAACAACAAAGCCACAGTTACGCGCCTTTTATCCACTATATGGCAAGAATAATTTGAAGCGTGTTTGTTTGTAACTATAATTATATTATGAAATTTTATCTGAGGCCCTTTACAGATGCCTCTGATGGCTAAGTCTGGATGTCTTATGTTAATATCGATCTCAGGTGTCAATTCTGTCCAATTATGGATCGACTACAAGTGTCCATAGGCAGCACTGACCACGTAACACCAAATGAACTGCAAGCTCGAAGATTACAACAGTTAAGTAAAAAAAAATATTTATTTATGCTTGAAGAGAAGCAAACGAGCGTGCAGACCCTTGATATTACGTGGTCAGTGCAGCCCATGTACACTAAAATCGAAGTTCAAAAAAACTGAAATTCTGTCTGAGGTCGTACGTAGATACGTCACTACACCTGAGGAGAAAGAAGCCTCGCTGTAAGTATGTTCGGCAACCACGCGGCTCCAACCAAAACACAAGAATTGCTACACGGTGGATTCTGAGGGTGGCGGTGGTACCTCCCCGGTCGAAATATAGTTCCTTTATTTATAACTATCGCTCGGGAGTGAATCCTGTCCAATTTTGGGTCGGCTACAAATGTCCATGGGCTGCAATGACCACGTAACTTCAAATGAATTGGAAGCTCAGAGGCAATTTCAGTTAATTAAAAAAAATCTAATTTACAATTATTAACTCAATAACTCCACATAACATAACTTAATAACATAACATTTAAAGCTATTCTTCTTAGCAAATATTCTCATAATTAAATAATTATCGATTTTATCAAAGAAAATAATTACAATTCCCAGCATATTAAGTGTAAATAATGTAATTACAATTAACAATTACACTAATTTATTATAACAGAGTAATTATCTATATTGCCCGTAATTATGATCTCGTTAAGAGAGTGTATTTCAAATTGATGGCACTTGTAACATTTATCAAATCAATTATAATCATCATTATCATTATCAACCCATTAATGACCCACTGCTGGGAACGGGTCTCCTCTCAGAATGAGGGTTAAGACATAGTCCTCTACGCTAGCCAACTGCTGATTGGTAGACTTCACACACCTTCAAGAACTTTACAGAAAACTCTCAGACACGCCGGTTGACACAATGCTGTTTTCCTTCGGCATTAAAACAAGTCATATTTCATTTCTAATACGCACATAACTTCGAAAAACCAGAGGTGCGGGCGTGATTCGAATCTCGGACCTCCAGTGTAAGAGGCCGGAATCTTAACCACTGCTACCTCAAGCGATATCCATCCATCCAATTTGAGGACCCCCACTGGACACAGGCCTCCTCAAATCGATGCTACTTCAATCGGCACTGTGCCTTTGAATCCAACAGTTTCCCGATATATTCATTAAATCATTACTCCACCGTCGAAGGGCGATCTGTACTTTTGCCCAGCCGTGGTCGCCATTTGAGAACCTTTCTGCCCCGACGGTTACGGTCCAAAATGTGGCCAGTCCACTGTCATTTCAGCCAACAAATTTTGAGA
This sequence comes from Phareas burnsi, assembly GCA_018249415.1. NCBI lineage: Eukaryota > Metazoa > Arthropoda > Insecta > Lepidoptera > Hesperiidae > Phareas > Phareas burnsi. The sequence goes on along the minus strand of DWKL01000338.1, from coordinate 5,365 downwards.
GCTATATCACTAAGCTTAACTTGGACAATATACTTACAGCTAAAGACACATCAATGAGATACAGGAGCACAGCTAAAACACCCACAGAACCCACGTGGACCCCGCACAGTCGTTTATTCTGTGACATTTTGCGAACACCTCACAATCTGAAACAAAAAATAATATAATTTTTAAGACTATTATTTTTTATCTGTGACCGAAGAGATGGAGCTTCCCAGTCAACAAATAGGTTTGGCTATCCAACGAAGTAAGGCCGTGTCGTGGATACACTTCCGCGAGGCAATGATCTGGCCCATTTATTATTTTTATTCATATATAACACCCTAGGAATAGATACTGTATCGTACGGGCCATGGATACACGCAACGACGAGTACATAAACATCCAGAACCAGAACAGAAAACTTAATTTATTATTATATGTTATATATTAAAAATATTAAATGATATTTATTATAGTCCATAGAATATTTTTACTTTACATAGTGGTGAGCATTGCAAAAAAATGTTTGCTGCCCAATACATACCTAACATACCTAAGTGGTCACTGCAGCCCATTGACACCTACATGTAACTTCAAACAAAGCTATAGTTCTATGTGAGGACGTACGTTGATGCATCGCTACGTCTGCGGAATAAGATGATCGCCACGCTGTAAGTGTACCGACAAACGCATCTCTCCAACCGAACACAAAAACTGCTTTACGGCAGATTATGAGGACGGCGGTGCTTCCGCGGACGAACTATAGTTCTACCACCTGTGAACCTATCCTCACTATGCCACTCTATTATGCCCTTCACTCATTAATTCTGTGCCGTTAATGTCCCTTTTATTCAATTTAGTAACATAGTTTTTAAGTCATATTGTTACTAACACAATTATGGAATTGTTCTGAAATAAATTATTATTATAACACTCCCTTCAGACCAGAATCTTTGCGTTTATGTTATCGTCTTCCTGACCGAGGATCGAACTCTGAACACTGTATGCCACCCGGTGGTTACCATGCTGGGAATAGTTTTGTCAAAAACTTACTTATCGCAAACTGCCATCCAATTTTTTCGCAAACTTTTGTGTGTAAAAGATTTGTTATTTCATAATTTGGTCCGCTTTGGATGCTAACCAGCCAGTTATAAATGATGTAAAGGGTTCATTGCGGACCGTGAGACCGCGATACCATCTCAAAACAATAGGATTACACGTTTACAAGGCTACTAACTGACCTGGTTAAACATTTTGACATAGTTAATCAATGTTATTTTGGTTGTGTCTAACCACTAAAACACAGATTGCAAGAATTGGTAGATAGCGCTTGCACAAGGAACTTAAGAGATGAAAGGGACATTTCATTGTGTTGATAATAGCGCAACTTCAACAGATATTAAGTTTGACAGGTAGAACTACAGTTCGACCGGAAAGGTGCTACCGCCGCCTTTACAATCCGCCGTGAAGTAATACTTGTGTTTCGTTCAGAGAGGTGTGGTTTTGGATACACTTACAAGCGAGGCGAACATCTTAGTCCATACGAGTAGTAACGGATCTATGTACGACATCAGATAGCGCGTCAGTTCTATTTGAGGTTAGATATGAGTATTTTTATACCATGCAGTTCATCTGATGGTAAGTCATCAGTGCTACCAACCGCAACAAGGATTGCAGACCTCACTGAGGTCGGTCATAAATGCGTTGCTACCCTTGAGGACTAACTTGGAACGCCACTTACACGAGTCGTTCCAACATAGTCCTCAGGGGTAATAACGTCACTCGGTGTTAGATCTAGTAAATATAAGTAATGCATCTGTGATCGATCTCTCGGAGCAATATATGGCAGACCTCAGACAAGGATTCAATCTATCTGGGTTGATTTAAAGTGTTCATGACTGTTTCAAAGCTCTGTAGTCGTGATAGCCTAATGGTAAGACTCTGGACTCTCACGCTGGGTGTCCAGGGTGCGAATCCCGCACAAACCTCTGATTTTTCGAAGTTAATTAGAAATTAATTATCACTTGCTTTAACGGTAAAGGAACACACACAAGAAACATCGCGAGGAAACCTACACATCTGAGAGTACTCTACAAAGTTCTCGAAGGTGTGTAAATTCTACCAATCCAGACTTGGTCAGCGCCTATAACCTAACCCTTCTCATGCTTTTAATTTAAATAGATGGTAGAACTATAGTACGTCCGGGAAGCCACCGGCGCCATCATAAACTGCCGTGAAGCAAATTCAGTTAGAGGGGTGTGATTGCCGGGTACATTTTCAGCTAGGCAACCGTCAGCGGGGGTAATACATCTACGCACCTTAGATGGAACTTTAGTCCTATTTGAGGTTAAATGTGTCCATGGGCTGCAGTGACCACGTAACAAGTAACCTGTAGGTTTGTTTGCTACTCGTCTAACATAAAGAATGTGAGAGAGGACCCGAGCCAGCAGTGGGACAAGGATGGATCGATGACGAACTTTGTTCCAAGAAAAGGTTTTTATAATACCTGACGTTAAAAGGCAACGGAGATTTCGACCCTAAAATCTATTGCAATTTTACATAATCCCAAACAATGCGGTTCATATAATTATCTAGTTATTATCAATTGTGGCCAGTTTTTCTCAAGTTCGACTGCGCCTTTGTTCTATTCAAGATAATTAGCAACAAACAGTTCAATAAAAGGTTCTTTGTAACGTTCACATGAATATTATTTCGTGATGTCAATCAAGTTGACACACAGTTAAGAAACTCGCGGAGATTATATTATTGGTCTGCCGTATAAGGAATTGGTAATATGTGTATATGGGATGCGGAATAATTCGAACAACTGATTGAAATGTGTGCAGCATAAGAACTTGTACGAATGTGATAATAAAAATAATATATAATTAAAATTAAGTTCAAAAACTTAAATTCGACTATTAAAAATCACGCCCTAAAAAGTATGAAACAAGAAAATATTCTTATCTGAAATTGTAGTATACAAACTACACAATATATAGATACACACACACACACACACACACATATATATCACTACCCCAAAGGACTAAGACGATCGCCTCGCTAGCAAGTGTGTCCGACAACCACACCCCTCAAACCGAAACACAAGTGTTGTTTCATTGTGGGTTATGAGGGCATCGGCCATACCCCCCCAGGCTAAACCATAGTACTATCATCCTATCAATAATTTTTGATCTGCTCAAAGTAATATTGGAAAGTACCTACTGAGCCGATTTGAACCGAACTTTCACGAAAAGATAAACGTGTCATGGTCGAACATAAAAGAATAAGATCACCTTGAAACTGTAAAATAGTCGTAAAAATATTGAAGAGAATCTATAGAGTCGGATGATAAGAGGGCACCTTTTATATTTACGCGGAATCCTTAGATATTGCTGCAGTCCTTTTTTAAGTCCCACTGATGGACATGGATCTCTCACCACAACTATGAGAGACCTAGAGCTCCAAACGCTTCTCTAATGCGAATTGGTGGAGGTATATTTAACATAAAACATAGCTCGTGTCACTACCTATAAAGTCGTCTATCCTTACCTGGAGATTCCGTTAAAATCGATCCAGCCATTTCCAAGCCAAAAAGAAAACAATTAAAAAATAAAAATATTAAAATAAAAATGTCTTCTTCCGGTATCACAGAAACATATAATTGATGGTAGATTTATCTGGGGGGACCATTGCCGCCGCCGTAATCCGCTGTAAAGCAATTCTTGTGTTTCACTATTGCCAGGGACTGAGCGTGTCGCCTCGCTGTAAGTGTACAAGTGTACAAGAATTGTATCACGATGGATTGTAGGGCGGCGGAGGGGGCTCCCCGAACTATAGTTCTACAACCTATTCAATACCTTAAGAAGGGCAGAACAACGATTAATACCTCTTATAAGGCATAAATAGGTATGACGGCGGTGTCTCCGGAGCCAACCGCTATGGACTCTGCCATCTTCAAACAATAGAGGATCGATAATGATGGTCACTTGTTTGAAAAATGACCGCGCACGGTTGGATTGCGCAACATAAGTTAATATGATAGGTGGTGAACCTTGCCTCACTGTAAGTGTACCCGGTAACCACACCTCCAACCAACACGCAAGAATTGCTTTTCTATTGTATTTATTTGTATAAAAATTTTATTGTTATATTTGTATAAAATTATAAGATTGTCAATTATTATTTCGAAATTCAGTTCAAGGGATTCCAAGATGCGCTTTCAAACTTGCGTAAATGTTTTGATAATGTAATTATGATGGAGGATAATGGTCCCTGCGCTTTCAAATTTAATTGTAGAATGTAATTAGCTTTGTAAATTCACCGAAATTATGCTCTTAAAGCATTTTGAAAGTTTAAATTAGTATTTTAAAAGTACTGTAGGGTTTTTTGTATATTATAGGACTGCCACCTTTCTAGAACTTAACAAAAACCTCTCTGATAGTATCCTGACGACGTCTTCTTTAATCGTTAAGGCAAGTGATAATTAATTTCTAATACACACATAACTTCATAAAATCAGAGATGAGTGCGGGATTCAAACCCCGGAAACCCAGTTTCAAAGACTGGGATCTTACCACTGTGCTATCATTATTCTAACATATAGGAAATTAACTTAGAATTATTTAAGTACTTTTAGTTACAGACATACATTTAAATTGTATTTTTTATGTTAGAAGAGTAGCAAACGAGAGTGCAATCCACCTGAGCCAAGTGGTCATTGCAGCTCCTGAACACCCACATCTAACTTCAAACATGAAGCCCTATTTGAGGTCGTGCGTAGATACGTCAATACTCATGAAGACTAAGATGGTCGCTTCGCTGTAAGTGTGTCCGGCAATCGCATCTCTCCAACCGAAACACAAAAACCTCTTCACGGCGAATTATGAGAGCGACGGTGGTACTTCCTCGGATTCCTCGGGTTTTCCCATCTATTGATTATACCAATATACAGCATCATTTACCACTGTTATAAGTAAAAATGTAAAAAGTATGGCGGTGGTTCCTCCGGAGTCGAACCACGAAGGACCCGACCTTTAACCACTACCACTATTTCCACGCAGGTAAAACCACAACGCATTCCTAGTTTACAAATCGTGACAAAAACACAAACAAACGTATGGAAGTGGCGTAAAAAAGATTGCCAATAGACAATTTCCTATAATGGCGTTTCGTGGGAATATATGTGGATAACTTATAACCTTACGAGTTTTGTTATCAGAATATGAGATTACCAAACAACATTTTAGAAATTAGAAATTATTATCGCTCGCTGTTAACTCAGCTGTTAGGGTCTGCCAGACCACCTTTGGGTGAAGGAAACTAGAGGGGAAGGAAGTATCATCATCCAACCTATTCATATCGTATTGCTGGGGACGGT
>DWKL01000337.1:0-20044 GCA_018249415.1 Phareas burnsi | reverse complement strand
ATATATTGATATTTCTTAAAATTCATTAAAGTTATAATCAAAGTTAATAATTAAAGCTATAATATAAAATAAGCTACTGTGCTTTGGTCATAATAAAATTTTAATTTGTGAACATAATAATTTGAAGTATTACTTCAATATTATTTATCTTATATACGACAATTATTTTGCGATATTGAAAATAAATTATTAAATTATGTACTAACTCGACAACCCTAACGAGCCCGTACTTGCGTCTCTCATTTAAATATATCTCATACCTTAGGGAGGTAATAAAACGGAACAATAATTATTGCTTCGGCTTGAACGTTTAATGAGTGGGAGAAGTATTATTATTGTGTTATACAACCCTTAGTCATACAAAAGGATCATAAAGGTTTCGATATATTTATGTAAGAGTTCACGGTAAATGTAATTACATACATATGTAACACATAACACAAGCTATTTATTAAACGGCATACAGTACCTTGTTAGAGGTGCGGTTCCCGTGTACGCTTACAGCGATGCGACCACCTCAGCCTTCAGAGTAGTGACTCATCTACGTACGACCTTAGAAGGAACTTTAATTTTGTTTGAAATTAGATGTAGGTGTCCAGGGGGCCGCAGTGACCACTTAACCTCAGGTGGCCTACATGCTCGGCTGCTACTCTTCAAACGTTAGACTTACCAGGGTTGCAGTGATTGCACTTCGCACCAATGATTGAAGTTGTTTTAAGGGCACGATACATAAACAGAGCCCTTAAAGTACATAAACATCCCCTTCACGAATATGACCTCATTGCGTAACTAGACGTATCTTGAGTACTAAGTTCTAAACCAGTTTTAGTAGGAATGTGAGTGGGTGGCTCGTTCGATTCCCGGCCGTTTGGGTAAGAAATGTTTCGGCCACGGGTCCAAATGATGCAACTAGGAGCTAGGGCTGTCACGTCTGTGTAATGGTAGCAGCAAACGAGCTCGCAAACAGCTAGGTTTTTTTAACACTTAGAAGTACTAAACGACCATGCAGTTTATCTGATCGTATGTGATCATGGACACACCACAACCTCAAAGGAATGAAGTCTTACCTGAAGTTGGCCACAGGTGCATTGCTACCCCTGAGGCCTAAGGTTGAAACTTTCGCTTAAGTGTCTCGCCGTTACCACACCCTTCAAGCTAGAGAACAGCAGTATTTATACCGCTGTTAAAAGCTAGAAATATATTTAGCGGTGGTGCATTCGGAGTGCATTTGGTGCATTCGGAGTGCATTTGGTGCATTCGGATAGAAAAATATAAGTAGAATATATTTAATGTATTGTAGAAATATATTTAATATTCTGTATACTAATAATCATCATTAAAAATAATTAATATTAATATACTATGTTGGAAAGTGTACAACCCTGAAGAATCCGTAGTAATATTTAACATAAAAGTAGTTCTAATGCCTACGCTTATTAAGTTGTAGTATTAATGGACTTATTGAATTTATGTCCGAATTAATCGTTAGAGAGGGTATAAAATACATACTTAAGGTAAAGTAATTCGAAATAAAACGTATTGAAAATGTTAATTGGCTTATTGAAGAATAATGTACAATAATGAGAAGAGCGCATAGCCCCGCGGCTTGAGTACATCGTAACCGATCAACGAAGTTAAACAACGTTGAGCGGTCGGAAATTGGGTGGGTGACCACTAGTAGCTAAATTGCACGCGCGCTTCCGTGCTTCGGAGGGCACGTAAAGCTGTCGGTCCCGGTCATTATCATTAGATAGCAGTCGTTAAACCTTGTCGAAGACCCTACGGACGGTTTGAAAACATACGAAACGGGTTCGCCACTAACCCATATCTGCACCAATCCGTATTAAAGCAGCGTGTCAATCTCAAATAAATTTCATCTTGGATTCTCATCACATCTAATCTAAAAATTTCAAATGAAATCAAAATGTGGCTTAATAACATATGATTTCACTTACAAAGTTCGTAATCATCTCACGCGCATTATTTCCTGTTCCATAAACGATCAAAACCTCGAAAGCCTCAACTCAAGCACAGAAATGCCTAAAGCTTCGACCGTAACCAAACACATTACCTCCCCTCCGAAAGGTGATAATCACAGTTTGTCCTGTCACTTAACATGGACGCGCCAGCTACTGAAGGTGTTTTTTTGTTTCAGCCGTGTTTGAACATTATTATCTCCGGTAGATTTAGGCTCGTGAGCCCTGGCTTAGTTTGGACACGGTTTATTAGCTTTTTTAAGTTCTAGCATCCGTTGGATTTAAAGGGTGTTTTAGAACCTGTGTACCATTGGAACCTTATGTTTAAAAATTGTGTTAAATTACATATATGACATGAAATATCATCATTATCAACCCATCAATGTCCCACTGCTGGGCATGGGTCTCCTTTTAGAATAAAGATTAGGCAATAGTCCATCACGCTGGGAAAGTGTGGATTGGTAGACTTTACACACCTTCGAGAACTTTACAAATAACTTACAGATGTGTAGGCTTCCTAACGATGTTTTCCTTCGCCGTTAAAGCAAGTAATAATTATTTTCTAATACGCACATAATATCGAAAAATCTGAGGTGTGTGTGGGGTTCGAACCACGGACCCCCAGAGTGAAAGGCCGGAATCTTAACCACTAGGCTATCACATGAAATATGTAAAGCACCAAACCCTTTCCAGTGCCCTGACGATTGTATCAATATATAAACATAGAGAATTGGGGTCCGATTGTACAACTGATCTGTCATTTATATCTCTCCTTAAATTTAACAGCGGTTGTTATGAATTAATTTATATAACTCATGACTTTTTAAATCTATATCTTTAAAGTTCAGTTTGAAATTACCTGTCCAGAGATATTTAAGTTAAGTGATATAACAGTAGCAATTAGGGATATAATAACTTATATTCTACCATTATTACGTTGTGCGTAAGGTTTCTTTAATTTGGTTGTTTTCTATGTATTTGTGAGTATGTAATGTACAATGCAAAAAATGGTAAAACTAAAATAACATAAACAGCAAATTAAAACTAAAACTTATTTAATAATATAATGAATATATAATAATAAATTACTCGCGGAAGTGTTGACATATATTCAATTATAATAATACATTTAAGCAAATAGTTATATTAAAGTAATTGATGATGCCAAGAAAATACAAAAATTGGTGAAAAGAGGTGGTCAGGTTCAACAAATAAAATTGACACTATTCAATTATTTATCATGAGCTAATTATTAGAAAACTCTAATAGAAAACCAATTTATGTTACAACATCACACCACATGTGGCCAAAAACATTTATCCTCGTGTATCAAATTTCATCACAGCATTAAGCAATCATCCCAGAGATCCCTGGGCGTTTGCTTCGGGATCCGTCCGTCAGAGGGAGCTAACACGGGCATCCTGTCTGTCTGTCCGAGATAAGATTATACTTAAACACTCCAATGCTTTATTGTTTAATACGAGTTTGGATGGTATATACAGTTTCCGCTTTATGAAACTTAATATTATTGTTCAATGCATGCAACAGGTGTTTATTTCAAATAGTAATATTTATAAAGATAACAAAATAATATTACAATTACATGGTTTCTAAGTCAATAGCTGAGTTATGATACAATCGAATCGAAAGTGATCACACAGCAGTTGTTTCTCGGTATGATAATCGCCGTTATTAATTTTCAAATATCATAATTAAGCCGAATTCAATAATATACGTGTCTGAGCGTATGGTAATTACCACAGAACGTGTGTTTACCAGATGTTGGTAAAATCAGAATTGCATCACTATTTTGAAACCGATCCGAAGATTAAAGGTTAGAAAATGTGTGCTTCACAAACATAATAACTCACTTTGATAATACCCCAAATAATAGGGCGGCTAGGCTCAATGCAGGATTTATCACGTTCGCCACCATAAATTACACCCCATTTGACAGTCCGAAACGCACCTTTCATATTGTTTTTCACAACAGGTAACACTAAAGAGCGCGCCGTTCGCGGAACGACTCGTACGAATCGCCAAATTGTGACGAAAAAATCATTAGAACGTCCCAACAAAGGAAATTGTTTTGTATCCCTGAGACTAGTTTCACAGATATAGACACACAAAAAAGCGTATTTTGACGTCTAAATAGACTCGTCAGCGCAGGTAGAAGGGCCAGTAACCGACACCTCTCTGCACGGTGAAAGAAATGTCATTAATTTAAACGGGCCGAGCCCAGCACCGCGATTTGTTCAACGCGGAGAAATTTATTCTTTTAATAATTTATAAATTTCCGATATCTGATCGAAGCTCCGATTCTGATCAAGATGTAGAAATATGAATAGCTTTTTTATTATTCCCAGTTTTTACGGCGGAGGGTTATAATGAAATGCATTTTATGTCTTCTTAGAAAGAGCCACTTATAGTTTTCATAAAAGAACCCAAAACGATTCTAAACCCGTTTCTTGTTTTGAAAACTTTATCAATTCTAAAATTAGTTTCAGTGGGAATGATAATGCGGAAATTGTAATAAAAGAGCATGAGCTTGGATTGGCAAGAAATGATGGACGGTAAAAAATCAAGCAAAAAGAGTTGGCCTAATACCGATTTTTTTCTGATAGAATACAAGACACTTTTTATGATGGATAAAGAGAAGGCGAGAGCTATGCCCGATTAACTTAAAGGTAATGACTTCATAGAATCGATAGAGTTGATTTAATGACACAAAAAAGTGCAAACATATTAATTTTTTACGTTAATGGTTTTGATGATTTCGATTGAGGAATTTTCATACTTAAGTAAACACGGGTTATGTGAAAATATTGATTTAATTCGGCATAAATCTAAATTTTAATTTCAAAAGTCTAAATTTCTAAATTTAAAAAGCTCATATTTGAGATCTTGAAATAGAAACAAAAACAACCATAGAATGTGAAAGAGGCAATAGAACAAGAATTTCGAGGGAGAGTTCGCTTAAAAACTCATACACATTGAGGCCTTTTTCCATAAGTTGCGTTACTCCGAAACTTTTAGCATTCATCGAATTTATACCGTTGAAATCTTAAGCCATTATGTCCTAATGGGAGCCAACAATAGAGAATTTATTCTACCTGAATGTCTGCTCTTTGGCCATTGTTCCTTTCGGGAACTCGAGTATTTTTTTTAAATCCCTTGTTAGCAAGTCTTCAGATAGATCTCTTTTGTGGGGACAATAGCAGGTTACATATTTATAAGTTGGTAGGAAGGTCGGGTACAGGTGTTTTGTTTAAAGATTGAACCGTTTCTAAAATTGTTCGTTTGTAATCTAGATCGGATCACTTTAAATTATTTTAAACATATGTTTTTGTTACAACACAATTACACTTGGAATCTAACTCCTTTTTAGAAAGCACTATATGTTTGCAAAACATATTTCGTTGTTTAAAAAATTAAAATAATTAGAAGCTTTGTAAAACATGTCTCAAAAAGATTTATAGTCTCACAATAAACGAAGCGTCCACATTCATTCCCACACACACTAACATAACATCATTGAACTTCACTCGAATGGTACAGACTGCACATATAAACAACATCGTAAAGAAGACGATTTATCATTCGCTACAAAGTAACCACGCTGCTTCAGAAGTACACCTAGAACTTGGTGAAACCCTATTACCGAATCTATGGCGCGTTGATACTAAAGAAAATATTACAACACTTTCAAAAGCAATCCTTATTACAAATTATTACATAAGCCGTGCCGATGGCTATCTCGGAAAGATTATTACAATATGCTTAGACGGTCAAGTTATTTTTTGCTCGCCATCACCTCACGTTCATCGTCGGTGGATCCATCAAAAAGCCGCGAGGCGAGCACAACAAATAACTTTTTTAACTATAACCAACGAACACCAATTAGTTCTACCCCAGAAAGATGACTCTGTCGACGCTTTTCTAACTTTTTTTCAACGGGACCACTGATTATTTGGAGAAGGTCCGAATTCGATTCGCTTCTGTATGTTTATTACAACGCTGACTGTACAAATATTTTGTGGCCGTATTTTCTGGTAATGTCACGGTTCCTGGCACAATTTCGATGGTTTCTAAGACGCATTTAGAATATAATGTTGATTTTAATTTCATTCATGCAATGACACTTTCAAACGTTACAGCGACAATTTATCTGCGTAATAAAAAGATCTCTGGAATTTCGAAATCATTTTTCAATACAAATTATGGTGTCTTGGGTAAAAGAAGGAAATAAAGAAAATATATATATGTCTCGATCTTCAGATCAGATTATCTGAAAGTTCAAATTTAAATATCTATTAATCGTAGAACAACTATAATTCAACTCTACGACTCTATTTTTACTTTATAACAGTACAATAGTGACGCTGTGTTCTGATTTGAATGATGTGGGAAGGAAGTCGTTCCAACTTAGTACTCGACAACGCGGCTGTAACCAACTTCAAGTGTGACTCTTGTTCTATTTAGATTTAGTTTTTTACGGGTGGCAGTGATCACTTAACAAAATGTAGAACGTTTGCATGTTTGCTAATTCTTAAAGTACTTACATAAAAAGGATGGATCTGGGAAAGTAAATCTAGTCTCCGATAAATCTATGGAATCAACATTCACCCATTACTATCCTACCGCTGGACGCAGATTTCCTCTCAGGATGAGAAAGGTTAGGCCATAATCCACCACGCTGAACAATTGCGGAGAACATTAAGATATAAGTATGTTTCCTCGCGATAATTTCATTCATCTTTGAAGGAGTTGGCTTGGAAACAGTTTTAATACACAAATAAAGAATGGTTTAGAATCTTATGCTGATATCGGTTTTTGTTTACGTTCTACAAGTTAATTTAATACTTAGAATGCCGCATCGTCTTAATTAACAAGTGTTTTGTGTCAGACAGTAATAAAATATGAACAAATGAGATTTATTGAAGCTTAATTATCACGGATGCGTTAATTTAGCTAGAAAGTTGAAGAAAAATGAAAAGGTTTGGATTTTAAAGATAAAAGGTAAAGATTTTCGTGGGAATGAAGAGAAGGAGTGGACAGTACAAATTTCATTTGAGGTTGTAGCCAGTAATACATACAGTAAAATAAAGTCTATATACGTAGTTATGTCATACAAATAGGAAATACCACATTCGTAGAGCACACTATTCATGAACATCATTAAATAAATTCATTTGCATTATCTGTCTATGGTTTCTTTGTAACTACTGTTTTGTAGTTATGTGTTTGTTTTGTTACATAATATCCCGTTGTTTTTATTTCTGTTTGTCCATCCGTTGGCATGGACTTGTTCAAGTTCCATCTTAATCCTTAGGAATAGCAACGAATTTATAATCAAAATCAGGTGCGTAGATGTCGGTCGGGAGTGACCACTTAACATCAAGTGAATTACATGTCCCTATATTATTTCCATTTCTATTGTGGTAAGTGATAAATTAATTGGTAGGTGGTAAAATCATAGTTCGTCCGGGGAGGTAGCAACGCCGCCTTCATAATTCGCCATAAAGTAATTCTTGTACTTCGGTTAAAGGGGTGTATTTGTCTGTACATTTACCACGAGACGACCATTCTAGTTCTTAAGAGTAGTAAAACACTTAGAGAGAACTTCAGTTTTGTCTAAGTTAGGTGTGGGTATCCATGGACTGCAATAAATTAACGTCAAATGGCCTGAAATCGTTAGCTACTCTTCTTACATAAAATTGACGATAAAGTGTCCCCGCGTGTAGTATCTCATATATGTATGTGTGTGTGACATAACTGGGCCAGTTACTCATAAAATATCTTCTGTGTTAACACAAAATAAGTGTGAATTGTTTGAAAAAAAATCATTAATAAATCATCGACGCCTACCAACAATGCCACTGTCATACGCCACTCCAGTATGGCTTCTATCTGACGATATTGTGGGTCGATTGATTCCATCTTCTTGTATTTACAATTATTGGTTCTAGAATTCAATTTTAATAGTTATTTTAAAAAGTACTTACTTACGACATAGTATAAATAGTTACAGACCGATTTTTTTATCTGTAATTTCAATATATTATTTAATTATATCAGCAGTGATAGCCTAGTTAGTGGTTATGATTCCACCTCTTACACTAGGGATCCGGGGTTACTGTTACGGGCAGACAGACAAAAGTTAAAATACTATTTTTTATGTCACCTATATCGTAATAAAACATTCGCTTACAAAAAGTTATTTAAAATAACCAACAGACAAATAATACAATTTGCGTATACATATACCACAGAACAAAAATCTAAAAGTACCAGGACACCATAAAACCGAGAATACGAAAGCAACTTTACGCCAAATCACGGTAGTATGGAACAATAAGCAAATTTACCTAAGCATATTGAACTAACGTACCAGGATAACATAAAACCGGAGCTCCACGACAGCGCTGTTCGCTCCCAATGTCTTCATCTAAGGCCGTGACCGCGCTTGACCCGCGACCAGTTCCCGAGATAGCTCGACCAAATAACCAAACGACTTAGCGATATCGGCGAAATTGTAAATGCCCTTTATTTGTAACCTAACGATTAACAAGCACTAATATATAACATAAACTAACATCGACTTTTTATCAAAGCAACTCTTATTACTGATTGTGTGGTAGAATTTTTAATACCATGTTTGTAGCTTGTATTTTTTAACAGTGAACTCCGAGCTACAGTCATGTTAAGCTCAGGGGTTATTTGATATAACTTAAAATGAAATGAAAGAAACCAAATAAAACCAGCTAATATTAAATATAAACCACAGATGCCTACAGCTCAGGATAGACTGGATTTTTTTCAAAGTTGCCAACGAGAGTACATGCCAACTGATGTTAAATGGTAACTGCCTATGGACATCCATATCTCACTTTAATGGTTACTGAAGCCCTATCTGGTTGCACGTAGATGCGTCACTACTCCTGGGTAGTATGATGGTCGCCTCGCCTGTAACTGTACTCGACAACCACATATCTCCAACCGAAACACAAGATTGCTTCACGACGGATTATGAGGGCGGCGGTGACACTTCCCTGGTCGAACTATAATTCTCTGTAGCTGGGTACGAAACAACCGAATATGACAATAATTTTCGCAAACATATTCTAACGAACGGTCAATATAGCTATAGTTAAGCCGAAAGTTATTAGAGATGGCACTGAGATACTCGACACTTATAGCCAAAGATAAGGAATCTTTGTCGCTCACACAAGACACATACACGTATAAGTACACAACCACACAAACCGAGAACAGAAATCTAAATTCATCATTTAAATGTCTGCCTAACCGAGGAACGAACCCGAAACCTCTTCTTGAACAGGACAACAAAAATTTTTCCACTTTTAAATCAAGCACTAGTCCTTCCAAACATAAATTAATAATATTAGTATTGACATCTCTGGATTCTTAATTAACCATATCCCACCAGTAACTTGAAATTGAATTAAAAATTCGAAACCAGTGGACAATAACATTACAATGTTATTGGAAACCGTAATTGAGTGTCACAGAGTAAAAATGTTCTTGAAATGGCGTGCGTTTTCTTTTTTATTCAATATTATTTTTATTTTTAATCTGCATCCAATATTCAGATCTCGCCCTTCGAGTTTGTACAGATAATTCTTACATATTTATTAGTCATCGAGCTTAAATTCTTTTTGTGATCTTATCCTAAGATTATTCTTAAACTTGTAACGCTTCAAGATGGTTTTTGTTCGCAATCAATCAATGTTTTCTGTTAAGTGGGACGTGGGTCAAAAAACAAAGGGTTTATAAATGCAATTCATTAATATTGATCGTTTTAAAATGTTTCACTTTGCGCGTTTATTTGGAAACGCTATTTATTGATTTATAATATGTTTAAATCTCAGTTATGAATTATGGCGTCTGTTGCTAACTTAAATTTAGTAATCAAACAGACTCCTAATAAGTCAATTTTTATAGTACAGACGTAACAAAATAGTATGCAGTTTACCTGACGTTAAGTAGTCCCTACAGCGCAAACACAGCCACATTTAATCTCAAAGAAAACTGAAGTTCTATTTGGGGTCGTACGTCAATACGACACTACTCTTAAGGACTAAGATCATCGCCTCGCTGTAAATGTGCCCAGCCACCGCACCTCTCCAACCGAAAAACAAAAACCGCTTTATGGCGGATAATGAGAGCGGCGGTGGTACTTCCGGCCGAGCTATGGTTCTGAAGCAGTTCTTGTATTTCAGTTGGAGATGTGTGGTTATCGGAAACACTTGCAGCGACGACCACCTTAATCCTCAAGAGTAGTAACGAATGTACCTGCGACTTCAGGTAGGACTTTAGTCCTGTTGAATGTGGGTGTCAATGGACTGCAGTGAGCATTTAACATCAGATGGCCTACACGCTCGTTTGCTACTCTTCCAACATAAATAATAAATAAAAAATGAATTCAGTAACAAAACGAAATTTTCCAGCGGGAATTATTCTATCGGTAAAATCTGAAGAACGATTGCGCCGCGGGGAGAAACCCAGAGAAACGTATAGTTTTGGTAATTGCTTAATCAAGCCGATTGATCATCAATAGAACGATCGACCCGTCTTCTGAGTCGACGACCCGGGGCCATAGAGCTAGGAATGGAATAGACTTGTGTACTGTATAAGTTTCATACGTAACATCATCATCGACCCATTCATGTACCACTGATGGACACGGGTCCCTCACGGAATGAGAAGGGTTGAAGCATAGTCCACCACGCTGGCCAAGTGCAGATTGGTAGACTTCACTCACCTTCGAGAACTTCACAAAGACCTCTCAGGTATGCAGGTGTCCGATGTTTCCTTCACCGTTAAACCAAGTGATAATTAAGTTGTAATACGCACATAACTTCGACAAATCAGGTGTGTACGGTATTCGAACCCCAGTCCTTGGTGTGAGAGGCCGGAATCTTTATACTAGGCTATCACTTCTATATGTGTATACTATAATATTTTCATATGTATTAGGATACCGACGATTTTTCGGAGCTAATGTGAATTTAGTATCAACTAGGCATGTCATTGTGAAATATTGTAAGTTTTTTTTTCTTTATGTGAGAAGAGTAGCAAGCGACCGTGCACACTACCTGATATTAATGGATCACTGCAGCCCATGGACATCCACATCCACTCTGAACAGGACTGACGTTCTGAGGGTCGTTCGTAGATCGGTGACTACTCCAAAGGACTGAGATAGTCGCCTCGTTTTAGTGAGTCCTAAAACCACACTTCTTCAACCGATACAAGAATTGCTTCATGCTAGTATCGCTCCGCTCAACTATAGTTCTACAACCTGCTATCCCTTAATTTTCAATTAGAGTTATGCCATCGCATTATTTTAAATAACAATATTAACACAATATTACAATTCAAATTATGAGTTTGTTACATTCATCATCATCGTTCAGTTTTGAAAATATAACGGAGCCTCTAACAATAAGCAAGTCTATAGACATCAATTTTGCGCCACAAACAAATCATAGCCCAGCCGCCTATTTGAGCCTATATGCGCGTGATCGCCGATACAGTGAGAAGCATTAATGAATTACATTGTGTTCATTGCATTTTATATCTTTGCATATATTTACATATATGTGTGTGTGTATATATACATATATAACTATGATATTATAGTTACATGTATGATTATTTAACATTGACGACGGTACCGGTCTGAAACGCATAGGGTTGCAGTTCAATTTCTGTCCAATCAGACGCCTAAATAATGAATTTAGATTGGTTCAGTCTGGGTATTTGTGTACTTATCTTTGTGTGCGTCCATTGTACCGGTGGGTATGACACGTGACACAGGGAATTCAAATATGGAGCTACGAGATCATACTGGTGATCAACTCTCGATCTATAAGCTCCTTTAGTATGTCGTCGTAATTAGGTGACATGTATATAATGCTAGATTACCTCTTGATCTATGCGCTCTTTTAATATATGGTGTTATTTAGGGGACACCCTGTATATACTGCTAGGTCACCTCTCGATCTATACGCTCCTTTGGTATGTGGTAGTATTTACGGGACATCCTGTATATACTGCTAGTTCACCTCTCGATCTATACGCTCCTTTAGTATAACTTGGTATTTACAGGACACGCTGTATATACTTTCATCCCGATGCTTACATATCCCATGGCATGGTACAAGTCTTCAGCGCACAAAGTCATAATTCATATAGCATCACGAGTTGTGGAGCGGATCACGAATGCTAAACTACGATTTGTTTAGTTCTGCATTGTGTAGAGATGGCTCTTGGCCTCAGTTGAACTAACCGAATAGACTTATGTGCCAAGTCCCTGCCGCCCATGGACCTCTATAACCAACTCCCTAATAGACGTCTGGCATGAAATCGATGTACGTGCGCTGCTATTCCGGAAGATTAAGATGGAACGTCATGAAGAATTGATTCAATCTTACCTCACCATTCAAATCAGATCAAGGTAGAACATTTTTGATAGGTGTGAAGCACCCCTGTGTTCAGGTTTGAAGAGTGTGGTAAAGGAAAAAAACCTAATGTGGCGTTCCAACTCAATCCTTAACGGTAACAACGCGTCTCATCCTCAGGAGTAACGCATCTAAGAACGACACCAGATAGGACTTGAGTCCTATTTGAGGCTAGGTTTGGGTGCCTATAGGCAGTGTCCACTTAACATCAGGTTATATATGTATTGATGCTTATTACAATATTTTATAGACGAATTTATATTTAATAATAATTATAATTCATATTTAATAATAATAATAATTTATATAACAACTAGATGACACGGTGAAGTTCACACCACATACAATTTATTTGATTGCTATAAGCCAAATTAATTTCCATGCAAAACAACGAATTTTCAAATTTTCGGCTGTTCTTTTAGTTTTTTTTAAATTTTCTTTTTACTTAACCATCCCCAATATTGAGGCAAACAAAAAAAATCCAAACCGGCCGAGCAATTTTCCAGTTTTTTCGAGACAGACGCACGACATTCGATTTATATAAATTATTTTAAATATACTACGATTATAGATGTCAGATCAGCATTCGCCTTTGCTACTTGCGTGCGATAAAAATCACACACTTCAAGTGTATTCATTTGTATGTATTAGTGCTTGTGAATAGATTTCGCGACGTCAAGGAAGAAATAATAGTGCAAAATTAATTATATTTAATAGCTGACTGGCTCACGAAGCAGATAGCAGTAGTTATTGAGATAGCGAGTTATTAAGCAGTCTGTGCTCATGAGTTAAGTTTATGGCATGAAACAGACGCGATATTAATGTTAAGATACTGGTTAATGTATCCCTCGCTGATTGCTAGGGTTTGTCGCTTTATTTTAGTCTGAACTGTTTATAGATTTTTGTAATTAGTTATTAGTTAGAAATTATTTATCACTCGCTTTAACGGCGAAGGAAAATATCGTGATTAAACCTATATATCTGAGAGTTCTTTACGAGTACTCTTTGTAAAGTTCTCGTAGTTCTGTGAGGTCTACCAATCTGCACTTGACCAGCGTGTTGGACTATGGCCTAACGCTTCTCATTCTGAGAAGAGACCTGTGCTTAGCAGTGGGTTACATTAATGGGTTGATGATGAACTAGTATTTCGCTTATGTGTGTGTACTACATATTAAACATCTGTATACAAATTGTAATCCAAAATTTGCATACTAACATTTTATGCTAGCTTGAAGGGCATTTATGGCGTAGAAGTAACAAAAGAGCGTGCCGATCTCCGGTGGTACGTCACGCCAAAATCCAGATTGGATTGAGGTCCTACGATTGGACGCAGTTGCCTTCCTACCTCCGAGGATTAAGTTGTAACGCCTTGTACTCATGTAAGGTCGGCCATAGTTGTCTTCCTGCCTCCGAGGACCAAGTTGTAACGCCTTGTACTCATGTTTAGGTCGGTCACAGTTGTCTTCCTACCTCCGAGGACTCAGTTGTAACGCCTTGTACTCGTGTAAGGTCGGGCACATTTGCCTTCCTACCTCCGAGGACTAAGTTGTTATCCCTTCACTCGGGGAAGTTTACATACAGAATGTACTGTACTC
Organism: Phareas burnsi; assembly: GCA_018249415.1. Lineage (NCBI taxonomy): Eukaryota > Metazoa > Arthropoda > Insecta > Lepidoptera > Hesperiidae > Phareas > Phareas burnsi. Next base: position 5,986 of record DWKL01000337.1, on the reverse strand, counting down.
TTAATTCTTACTACATCCGACTTCTATTTTGAATATGCCTTACTTCACCTATTTGTTTTTTCAATTTCATCAGTAATTAAATTAACTTTAATTTCAATCGTTCAAAAAATTAGCAGACTTGCGTAATAATAATAATAAATAAGTTACTTACCTATAAGATAAAAGTTAAGGGGAATAATAATACAAACTTAAGTATTCGCTACTTAATATGCGGTAACACTATCTAAAGTTAACTCAATTGAATCGTCGAGAGGTTAAGTTACTCGTTAAATTAATGCTGCGGAACATAAAAATATTTTCGCCTGGTTTAAGCGGCTCACACACTTAGCAATTACAACTAGCCTTGTTACTTACTGGTTTACTATGAGATTGACTTAACAGCCCTTATACTGCGAGTGTTTTATTGGGTGCGTATTTAATGCTTAAGCTGTTATGATATAATACAATATAATCCCTTTAATGTCGATGGATTTTATATGTACTTATGTAAGAATATATTTTGTAAGTAGCATATTATATATATACATACACATTTATAGATTTTGTAATTCTATTTCTTCTCAATAACAGTAAAGTAAACAGCATAAACAGTGGTAGCTGGGTAGTTAAGACCCAGCCTTTCATTCCCAGGGTTCAAATCCCGCACGCACTTACGATTTTTCGAAATGATGCGTGTATTATAAACTAATCCGCGCTTGGCCAGCCGGTAGACTATAGCCTAACCCTGGTCATTCTGAGAGGAGACCCTTGCCCTACGGTGGGACATTAATGGGTTGATGATGATGATGATTAACTAATAACGACTTATTTATTCTTATTTATATAACAATTAAGGTAAACTTAAAACTAAAAAATGATAAAATACAAAGTGTGGAAACGTTCCACTTATTTCAAAATTAAATTCCTTCCAGCAGACCTAGGGCTCGAGAATTAATTTAAAAATCCAACTCAAGATTAACTACATTTAACTTGAAATAGCACTGTTGCGTTAAATTAAGATAATTAATACTCATTTAGGTAAGATATAAAAATGCTAATTATAATAGAAATATAAAATAAATTACTAAAAATTATTTTTACTCTCGACGATTTAACTTAAAGCTACTATCGCGATGCTAAAAAGAAATACGATTTTATTCGATTTATTATTCACAGTAATCAAAACATTACTTGTAATATCACTATTACTGTTAGCGATAGTGTGTGAAGTGCCTAATGCAATAACAAGTTAATTTTACCGACGGCCTTTAAAGGTGTCTATTGTTTCTTGTAATTAAGTGACTATAGAAAAGTCAATATAAGTACATATATAAATATTTTTATTGAGATTTTTAATTTTAAAACTTATTTTACACTCTTTATGCTTAGCGTTCTAGATGAGGTCTTGTAACCACTTGCTTAATTGAGTTATATAATAGAAAACCATAACTGTATCGATCTGCTACGCATTGGGTTCTGGGTTCAATCTCCATGAAGACTTATTTATTTATTTTAAACATTAATGTACACATAAGAGGAAAAAAAAACAAACAAACAAAACAAAGTTAAAAAGAGAAGATACTGTACGAAGGTACTACTTATTTCTAGTAGAAATTTTCTTCCAGTAGACCTGAGAATGGGAAAGAGACTTCTTAATCGTGAAATTATATTTCTGTTCCGGGTGTGGATATACGCAGTCTTAATTGTAAATTGACATTTCTGTTCTGGGTCTGGGTACTAGTATACATGTTTTGTATGTGTCAATTGCACCCACGACGCCGGGTGCAGGTAATATCAGTGTAGAAAGATTTACACATTCAGGAATTTAAATCAACGCCTTATCAAACTCGTCCGAAATTGGAGATTGGTCATAGCAATGTGCAGAGTCTTGCGTTTGATTTCCAGTCAAGCAAACACTTAATTTATATGTGTGGATACCTATTCTCAGTGGAGTTATTGTGTATTTGTCTTTGTCAATTAGAATTAGGAATAGGAGGTAGAACTATAGCTCGTCCGGGGTACCTCCACCGCCGTTATTGCTGTGAAGCAATTCTTGTGTTTCGGTGGGAAAGGTGTGGTTGCCAAGCATACTTTTAGCGAGCCGACCATCTTAGTCCTCAGGCGTGACGCCTCAGATAGTTTCAATTGCGTTTAAGTTTAGATGTGGGTTTACATTGGCTGCAGTGACCATTTAACATCAGGTGATCTGTACGCTCGTTTGCTACGTTTCGCTTGTAACTTGAATTAGAACCAAGTTTGATAGATGTTAATATTAAAGTGAGTAAGTACCTGTATACTCGTTTTTGGAAAATATTAATCCGGCCAGTACTAAATTATTATCCATTATGAATAAGACATATGCGCCTATCCGCAAAGACACTGAATAGCATTTCATGTAAAAAGGGAGGTAGTAAAAAAACATTCAATCAAACAAAGCCATGTCTAGTCCCTAGCTACCTTTGTTAGCAGGTAAATATTAGAATAACATGCATCGTAGATAATAGTTTCCTCCATCCGGCCTGAAATAAATATCATGTTGTCTATCTTGAATACTAATACGTTAAAAGTAATAAAAATGCACTACCGACAGTGCGAAGTGATAAATAAAAATTCCCGCAATTCCCGGGAAAGACTAAAAACGTGACTGAACTACGACAAACGACTCCCCGCCGTTGGGACTGCTTTGTTTTTAAAACTTACAAAAAGTTAAACCCTGGTTCTGACCAGGGCAGGTACAAAATACACCCGGCTTCGGCCACATGTTTGGAACTTGCTAAAACGAAAAGTTGTCACTTGACTCAAAAAGACGACTCAAACCAACCACCGGCGGGACGAATTCCAAAAAAGTTGCAGTCCAAGTGTGAATTTTGGCATTCCACATATGACTAATTTAACGAAACTTAATTTTAAATACAATTAACATTTGTTCTAATGTTCAATTAACAAAACAATTGTTAATTAAGACGAAGGGTAATATTGAAAGTGACTTACGTACAATGATGCGTTGAATTGTCAGGTCATCTCATGTCAAACTATTGCAGCGGCACCAATCCATTTCCATAATAATAAATACAACACATAACACATGCGCACTTGTCAAATTAATTAAACAAACAAATTAAACACTGTACAAAATTCGATGCGAACTTTCAGTCACCAGAACACCCACTGATAGTTTAAAGTCACAGTTTTCGTTGATAAAAAAATATAACAGCGATTGTTTATGAATTATTAAAAAAATAAAAACACGTAGTGACGTCCGTCGCCCGCGCGGTCCGAACCGATATAGCAAAGGCGGGAGGACATGGCCGGAACGCGCCGCCGGCGATTTCATCTCAATCTCGCCCGTCGAAACAAGACAGTAACATGACAATAAACGATTGTAACACGTCAAGAGCGAAAGGGACGGCCGTTTTCTCATTATGCGCGCGTCGAGCCTGACATTTCAATCTCGCCGTCCCACTCACACGCGGAGTTATTTCCGTACAAATTATATGCGGGCGTATTTGTGCTGCGTCCCGCTCTAGCGCGGATAGTGCTAACCAGATAATGTCTTAATCGCATTTTCTTAGCGCTATGCTGACTGATGCACTAACATAAACAATGATAATTCATGGATTTGCATGGGCGATAAAAGGTTTTTAATGAGTCAACTTTGATGGGTTGGAACGCACGTACATAATTGGTGGGAGGTCTACTAAGTAGGTATTTAAGGTGAAGTATTTTTTTTATTCATAGGTGGATAGGTAATTTAAGCTTAATTATACTATTTTTTAATATCGTTACCCTACTAAGTTTGAGATTTACTATTTGTACGGAATCGGAGGTTAATTAATGTGAATTGTCAAATACAGAATCGACTTTAGTAATAAATCAAAGTTCTTAGACATCTAAGTGTTTCTATATGTAATCTGACGATTTATATAAAAAATACATTTTCCATATTCAATATAAAATATACACATTACTCAGTAAAAAAAAATCATATCATAAACATATATCCGCATTTTATTGTAAGATCAAATTATTCTTCAATTTAAAAGAACCGATTTTAATTCAACCATATCAGAGTTTTATTTTAACTATTTACTTACAAGAGTGATTACTTACAACTATGTTATATACGGTTTCCTGCAAAGTAGATATGTATTTGTTAAAATGAAAACATATTCATAATACCATAAGCATAGAGCAAATAGACTAGTCTGTGCATATATTTAATAGTATAACTTAATGTTTATGTAACAGAATAGCACAGTGTGTTTTAAGTAAAGACCCAAAGACAACGTTCTGACTATCTTAAGTATGTTTAGGCAAGGATCTGCAAAAGTGTAATCAACTAAGAATCTCCTTTAAAGTCCACGGATGCGTTGCTATCTATGAGGACTAAGTTTTATTGAAATAATTGCAAATAACAACAGTTGGTAGAACAATGGTTCGTCTGGGGAAGTACCACTGCCGCCTTCATAATCCGCCGTAAAGCAGTTGTTGCGTTTCGGTTGGAGAGGTGCGGTTGCACAGATATAGCGATACCATCTTAGTCCTCGGGAGTAGTGACGCATCCAACCTCGAACGGAACTTCAGTTTTGTTTGAGGTTGGATGTGGGTGTCCATAGGCTGTGGTGACCACTTAACATCAGGTGGCCTGCATGCACCTTTGCTACTTTACAAATATAAAACAAAAATAGCTGATGTTAATAGTGAATTGATAGCCTACTAAGCAGTGATAGCCTAGTGGTTAAGATTCTGGCCTCTCAAGCTCTGTGTCCGAATCCCGCACGCACCTCTGGTTTGCGTATTGGAAGTGCGTATTGGAAATTAACTATAACTTGCTTTAACGGTGATGGAAAATGTCGTGAGGAAACATACATATATAAGAGTTCTTTGTAGAGTTCTCGAAGGTGTGTGAAGTTAATTCGTATTCGGCCAGCTTGGTAGATTATGGCCTAACCCTTCTCATTTTCAGAGAAGACCCGTGCTCTGCAATAGGATATTAATGGGTTGATGATGATGATGACAAAGAATTTGTAACAGAATCATTTAAGATTAGCTATCAGAGATTGTCATGAAATTTGAACATCTCGGACCAGCGTGGAGATGGAGAGTTTAATCGCAAAGCCGGCACTGACACACCTATTGCCCTAAACCAATGTATGTTCTGCTTTAAAGGATATGATAAGCGTTCTGCCTCACAATCCCACTGTACATAAAATGACCCAACTTAATGCACGCTTTTTTGTTACTTCTAGAAACGCGCCGGTGACGATCTGACACGCACAAGGTTCCGGATGCAGTTCCCGATCACGAAGACATCTAAATTGTAAACTATTATTTATCTTCTGGGCCTGTGTGTCTGTGTACAGATCTTGTATATGTCCCTAGCGTTCAAGACACAGGGAATACTAGTGTGGAGCTATGAGATAAAAAGCATTATTTATTTATATCTAAGTTCAAAGAAATGTATTCTTCTATACAGAAAAAGAAGCAGTCGTTCTGATTTGAAGTTTAACAGGTGTGTTAAAATAAATGTGTATATAACAATGGCGGAAATACTTGACATTAAGGTGTCCAGCGGTAGGAGAGTATCTTAACGAAAGAAGAGGGTGATTGCCTATAATTATAAATATACCCACTTTTGGTATTGTGACAACCATTTACTTCGTTAGTATAAAAGGGAATTGAGGATGGACAGTGTAGTTTTGCTAGTTTTTCACCTACGTCTGCTTGAAGTTTACACTTACATGACTTTCTGGCTTGGATCTATACGACACCGATCGGCCTGAAATACCTACTCTACTTGGTTATGTGTGAGGATAGCCTCATTCTCATAGATGTGTGTCAAATTTGCATAATACACTATATAGCTGAGTAAGTGACATAATAAATACTGTTAACATATACTGTACTGTTCAATGTAAATTAAGCTTATTATTTTTATTATAATAATAGATAATAATAATAATTTATTTACTTAATTAAGTAAGAAAGACTTATCAGATATATATAT
>DWKL01000336.1:0-20052 GCA_018249415.1 Phareas burnsi | reverse complement strand
GTTCTATTTAATCTAATTTGGAAATGGTGCCTCGTGTGAGATCACATGATGCAATATCTATGACTAATTACAAGTAGACACACCACCCACACAATTAAGGATTCGGTAGTCGAAATGAACATTCACTTAGTATTAAATTTGTATTTCATAGTACTTCCGTATGTCTTCAGAGACACTGTGAAGAACACAATTATTTATGCGGTCGCTAAACTCAAAATAGCGTATGAAAATATAGCATATCTCATCAAGTACATAACATTTCATTAAAAGCAATTTAATTGTTTCCAAAATGTGCTAATTCGATTTTTTCTATTCCGCTGCGGAACTTTAAAAATATTATTTTTATCATTGTTTAATTCCAGTGCCTCCGGCAATACGTACCATTTTAGTTATTTTCTTTGTTGTTGAGTCCAGGAACGCACAACAGGCTGAAAATTGGAAGAGAGCCCAAATTGGCGTGCATCTAACGCAAAAGACAAACAAGCTGCCGGCAAAAACATTGTTTGTTATCAGGTTTTGTCAGAAAACAGGAGAAAATAAGCGGACGTGGCCTTTTTTATGCAAATATTTTTCACCTATAATAGGAATGGTGATGGTTAAACTTAACCGCTGTAGACAATATATTTATGCAAAATATCCGTAGTTTATATACAGAATACCTTTTTTAGTTCTTCAGTTGCAAATTGATGACGACCTGTATGGCGCAGCGTTGACTGTATTGATCAGTCACAGAAGGTTCTGGGTTCGATTACTAGCCAGTTAGATATTTAAGCGATGAATTTATTTTCCTGTTCTTTGGGTGTTTGTTTACTCGTCTTTGCATATGTCGATGGGATCCACGACAGGGGATCCTTTCTATCATCATTATCCACCCATTAATGTCCTACTACTGGGCACTGGTCTCCTCTCAGAATGAGAAGGGTTAGGCCATAGTCCACCACGCTGGCCAAGTGCGGATTGGTAAACACACCTTCGAGAACTTTGAAAAGAACTCTCAGATGTGTAGGTTTTCTCAGATGTTTCCCTTCAACGTTAAAGCAAGTGATAATTAATCTCTAATACGCACATAACTTCGAAAAATTTAAGGTGCGTGCGGGTTCGAATCCCGGTCACACAGCTTGAGAGGCCGGAATCTTAACCACTAGGCTATCACTGCTCTGATATACTAGCTATGACTGTAGAACGCGTGAATATTATATGTGTTTTTGTACTCGACTCGAGGTCGGTGTTTTTTTTTTAATCGGGTGTGAATTTGTGTCAAGTACCTGGTTTAATTGTTTGAGTGAATTGCGTTATAGATGTTTTGGGTTTTAATTGTTAGGGTACGTGTTATTATTCATATTATTATTATTTTATAGTTTGCTTATCTTACAGGCTGCATACAATTCAATGATCTTCAGCATCAATAACTAATTTATTTATTGACCCACTGTTGGGCATGCGTCCCCGTAAAAATGTAAAGAATTTAGGCCATAGTGTGTGTTTGTAGACTTCACATATCTTTGAAAACGTTATTATAGTGAAGAAAACTACCCGTGGCCAGCCTGGTGGACTATGGCTTAACCGTTCCAATTGTGAAAGAAGACCCGTGTCTAGAGAGACAATAATGGTTTAATGATGATTTATTGCAAAAAATATATCACCCGTAAGCACCTATTCAGAAAGTTTATTTAAAAATCGTTTCTATATGTTTTCGGCGCCAGCTTGTTTTTGATGGTTGTAATAAATTGCGCTTGGCGTAAAAACTTTTAAATCTTGATCTTTCGTCCAAGATTCATTCACTGATATACGTAAATATATTTTTTTATGTAATGGAAGCATGAAAGAACTTTGCACCCCACGTGTTGTTAAGTGGACATTACCGCTCATGGATCTTTGTGACTGATCCCATATAGTTTCTCTAAAGGCGCATATTAGTATATCTACCCTATCACACCTTGGGATCAGAGCAGAAAAAATGGAGGACTCTGAAAGGAATATATTGCTCCTTACTATACTATAAACGCGTGATAGGCTAGTGGAAAAATTCCGGTATCTTTTCAGGTTCGGGGTTTGCATCTCGCACGTATATTGGATGTTTTCGAAGTTATGTGCAAATTAGAAATTAACAATCTATTACTTTTACGGTGAAGGAAGACATCGTGAGAAAATTTATACGTCTGAGAGATTTCTATCAAGTTCTCAAAAGTGTGTGACGTCTACCAATCCGCATTTGGCCAGTGTGGTGTTTATGGCTTATCATTCTGAAAGGAGACTTGTGTTCAGCAATAGGATAGTAATGGGTTGATGAGATGATGATATTACTAATACTTCTAAGACTATTTAGGACTCCTGTGCAAAACTGGTACCTTGCGAGCTATCTTGTAAATATTCTTATAAAATTGTCGAGGCTGCGTTTGTACATTGAAGATATTTTTAATAAGCTGACAGATATATGTATGTATATTATTTAGCGGTTTCTGAATACAAAACATTTTTTCTTTTAATTTTTGTCCGTCCATTTGTATGTTATTCCAAAATAGTGAATAATGCGAAAATGGCTAAATCGATTAAAATGGGTATTGTACACTTTAAAAGGAAGGTTCAGTAGAACTTGAGACGAATTTTTAGATTAGTAGAACTTTCGTTTTCTTCTACGGCACACAAATCTGGACCATTTGGATTCAGGATCACCGAAAAATAGATCTTTTTGACATGTGGGGTTGAAGGCGGCTATTCAGAATCCCCTGGACTGCACGCCATACCGACATCTCTATCTTTAAAGTGCTAAATAAGCAAGAGGGATTATATTATCATCTACTCGGAGGCGAGTAGGTAAGTATTTTGGACATATAATCCCTGTTGAAGATTCTATGGTGCGTCTTGTGGTCCAGGATCAAGTGCAAGGTCCATCACGAGGTCGTTCATCCAAGATTTAGACAGACACCGTCAAAACCGTCACACAATGCTCTGTCGATTGACTTTCAATGTTCCCGCGTCGCCTACAACAGAAGCTGATGGAAATGTATTGCAAGAGCGGCCCCATCATTTTTACAGCATACCATCATCGTCATAACAGAGAATGATCTGTTTTGAAAAGCCACATGTCGTAGCGTTTCGGGAATGTACGGGAGGAGGTTGCATCTCTCCTTCATATTTTCGTTATAAAGTTTTAGTTGAAGATTCGTAAGCCGGTCAGTGATCAGTCATGTTCTTTTTTAAGAATTTTTACTGGACGACCTTGGCGTGCGGATTTATGAATGTAAATTTAAATAGAATAGTTCATTATACGGCGAGCTGTGTTCCACTGACGGAACCTTGATGGATGATCTAAAATATCCACTAGTTCGCCGAGCGATGACAGCCGTGAAGCAAATGTAGTATGTTGTGTGTGTTAAGATGTTATGCGATGTGCTGCGGGTATATGGGTTTTATGATCGACTAGAATTTTTGTTTGTTGACGCGATATGGGTATTTATAGCGGTATTAAAAACGAAAAATAATCTACTTTCGGTTTTCAGCTTACGATTTTAGTAACCGAAACACGGAATGCTCGAAAAGATCTGTTATAAATTTTTAATTTACAATAAATAGTATTAATTGTACTATAAAGACATTAAATCCCTTTTATATTGATACCGTTAAGAAAACGAAAATAAAACAGTTAAGAAACTGGTGAGCTAATTATGTTTTTGTTTAAAAACTTTAAAATTTAAATCCTTTAGAAAACCAAGTGTAGCAAAACTAACGTAGAGGGATTGCTAGTTCGTATAAAATTATTACTTTAATCGTCTTAAAAAATTGTGAGAAGAGATAGAATATTAAAAATGTATATCTGCAGCTCGGATCTTAATTGTAACCACTTTATGTAACTCAAACTAAAAACCTTAAGTCCATTTAAGGTAATACTTATCGACATGTCTGTAACGAATGTTTACCGATAATGGCAAAGGCAGCTAAGGTATTAAAAATCCAAATAAACTTCAAAATTGGGTTCCATGGTTCTCCATGGTACGCTCCATGGTGTGGTACGCTAGATGCCGACACCATTACTTCGCTGAATCTTTATACTGATAAGTTATTAAAGCTAACTGTTGATCCTGGATTTTCACTATTCTTTAGTTGATTCAAATCTTTTGTCGGTCGACGTCGACGTCGGTGGCTCTACCGTCACACCTATTTTTACAGTATTGGTAGCTGTAGTTATAACAAAAGTTTCAAATGTTGCCGTGTTTTGAATTGAAAGGTGTGGTAAGGGTGATGTTTACTCGAAGCGTTCCAACTTAGTCTTCACAGCTAGCAACGTATCTGTGGCCGGTTGGACTTCAATCCTTTTTGACGTTGATTACAATGTCCAATGCCCATTGCCGGAATGACCACTTGCCGTCTGGTCTGCACTTTTGTTGTTTATTTTTAAGCTATAAAATAAATATGAAAAAAAATGACAATGAAAATACTGCTCTGGGTGCCCCGCTCATCCAACGAGACAATAATTTTTATTCTAAAATAAGCATATAAGCAAGATATAATATAATTTACAATTATATAAGTTGTTTAAAGGATATATATATATATGACCGAGTTATAGAAAGAAGAAGTGTAAAAACTGAACTAAATATTGAAACAAAGAAGTTAAAATTTTATCATGTACCGTGACAATAACGTGACAAAGGTCTCTCAGGAATTCCCGCCTGGGAAGCCGGGAGAATGTTACCAGATGCGCAAGAGAGCGGTTAAATTACAGAAGTGATTTATATTTTATAATTTGAATATTGTTGAGCTTATCTTATCTGTACTGTTACTTTATTATATTTTGTTGTTTATTATGAGTGATTGCAAAGAAACACAACTCCCAATATGTGTAACTAAGTACACATATCAAGTGGAAGCGACCGACTGACGTCACGCAGTTCTTGTGTTTCGGCTGGTGTGGTGCACTTACAGCGAGGCGACCGTCTTAGTCTTCAGGAGTAGTGACGCTTACGTACGACCTTAGATATGACTTCAGTACGTTGAAGGTATTGATATTTTTAATTTTTTTCCCTTTTTGATATTACCGAGAAGAAGAGGTACTGATATTTTTTTACTTTTTTCGCTTTTTGCTATTTTTTGGATTGTCTATCAAACACCTCGGTCTACATAGTGTGCAGTCTGATAGAGTAAGACTATTAAGATAAAACAAGACCAGCGATGTCCTATTGGTAATACTATAAGGAAGGAAATGCTCAACAGTTCAACTGTAAGACTTTGCGGTAAAGCTACTGGGATGCGCTCATCTTAGTCCTCGGTAGGAACGCATGTGTGATCGTTGTCAGATGGGACTCCTCTTCTGTACGGCGTTGGTTAAAGGAGTCCATAGGTAGCAGTGACCATTAACTGAACACTAAATAGGTTGTATACTCATTTGCTACTTTCATTACATAAGAAAAGCTGTCAAAGCTTCCAGAGTTTAATGCCCGAGGTGGTTATGCAAATCTAAAACCTAGTTTACATTATAATCATACTTCAGTATACTGTAGGGTTAATATAATGCCGATATTAGACCTAAATCTACCGCTCGGCCAGAATGCTACACGATAATCAAACCAAATATTGCTCTTAAGTTGTATAACGTACTTGTACTGTTGCCAAGTTGTGAATACATTACTTTCTTACATCTTGCTGCGTCACAGAGTGGAGCCTATAATATATCTGCTCTTGTGATTAATGAACTGAAATAAACAGTGTCGACGTCACTCAGGGCCAGTTTAATTTGGGGTGCGATTTAATCTAAAAATTACGAGTTATAATGTTTTTTGTGTTTGTGCGTTTCTGTATCTATCTATTTATTATGTTTTGTTATTATTTACATTGTTAATATACGGATATAGTTAATCTAATACTTCACTGCAAAATAGAGCATCATCAGGGTATTTAATTCCAAGAACGTTAATCTAAGTCAGGAGCAATTAACCGTCGTAGAATACACACAAAATGACGAGTACACAAACACCCAGACCTCTGGGTCCTGTTCTGACATAAATATATATTTATCATTTAGATGCCTGCTAGCCAGAAGTCGAACCCGGAACCGATTGCGTCAGATCGGTACCATTACTATTGGATCGTACTGACCGTCATATACATAATATCCATACTTACTAAAAATATTACATGCAAAAGTAACCGTTCGCTTGGTACTCCTGGTTTTGCCTGGTTTGCAATGCAAATTAGCTTTATGTTAATTTTCACAATCAAATTCAAAATATTTATTTTGATTACAGATAAATAAGTGAAAAAAGGAGTTAATTAAAATAGTGATAACCGTCAATTACGCTTTCTACAATAAAAGTATGTTTAATATTAAAATACGTCTCACTTTTTAAGCAAAGGCAACGAAAATAATACTCACTTTAATGTAAGATCACATTATATTTCCCATATCCAGGTTAGTAAATATCTACCAGTTTTCCAATTGACCTCTCTCATATCGTCATCTCATCTCTCGCTAACTTCGATGGCGCCATCTTCACTTGTTTTCTTCATCTAGCTGTAAATTATTTTTTACTCTTTCTTTTCAGCAATTTATTTTTCCACATATAATCGCATATTTAATATTCAACCTCCTTTTATTTTATATCAAGGATGTTTACTCTTTTAATAAATTGTAAATCTAAGAATCGTCCATCTTGATAGTGTGCATGTCCCCATGCACACCCCAAATTGACCACTAACCTCACACTCGGCCCATATACAAACTGAACACTACGTCCGATAATAATAATTTATGTTTCCATGATTTTGCAGAATACCTATGACAAGAACTAAAAGGCGAAGACATTATCGACAATATGTAAGGTACCTGTCTATCTAGACTGGCTTTGGGTATGGATGGAGCTTTAGACTTTTAGGTATTGGTAACGAACCATAACTTTTAACAAGCGTTGCTTTAACTTCTAAATCCGTATTTAAAATTCTTCGAATACCTCGACCCCAAGGTATATAAAGATAACGTTTTTTTATGTTCAATACTCAAGGAGATTGTTATTTTCTTTTTTTTTGACGTTCGCGCGGGCTGTCAGATTTGAAGCGAGTGTCATGGGTTGTCGAAAGAAGTTTATATCTATCTATATTTATATACATGAAGCGAAAACTTTGTACCTCTTTTTAAGCATATTGAGCCCAATGGGGTATTGTAAGATTTCGCCTAGTGCAAGTTTATATGGAGAAAGAGTGCAGAAAATTATAATTTACATGTAATATGTGTTACAAATGGATTAAATTAAAGGAAATAAGGCCTTGAAATTAATTGTTCATCTTGAAACTTTCAATGTCAAGCACATAATAATCAAATCTATGATCAAATAGTCTCAGAGAGTAGAGATATTCGTTAAAAAAAATTGAAATATCAGATTGACTAAACGAGTTTCAAGCGTGGCATTTTGTTTAATGTGTCAAGACAAAAAGTTATTTTTTATTTTGTGCAATAGTGCCATGGTTAAAGAGGTATAGGTATATACTATTTCCCAAAAGAATCTCAATAATATTCAAACTAAAAAAAATGAATAACGGTCAAACTCGACCAGCGGGAAACCACTAGTAATTGTTAAAACGGAATAAATACGCACTGTGGAAAATATTATGTTTGTCTGCTTCAATCGCTTCTGAACGTTTTTCACATGATTTTGGTATAACTTATGAATACTCCTTGATAGACTCCTTCGTGAAATAAACCCTAGTGAGACGGAAATTCCAATATTCCATTGTGTTTATTTTGTGTAACGTACAGTATTTTCGACTCTACCTTCGACGTCATGCCGAGACCGGTTTTCAGTTGTCTGTCAGATCTTCCATAGAGTTGGTGGAAGTTTCTAATAGACGAGGAGGATGTTTTAACGACGTAATGTGATTGGATTTTCTTATACCTCCCTCTTGGATTAGATTGGACGTAAATTTACATACATTATATGTACTTTTTAGGAATTTTTTTTAACCTTACTGTGAAATTGAACAAGTTATGGTGTAAGTAAGTAAGTAAATAAGTATAAGTGTTCTGGTTTGAAGGGATAAGGGACAGGTAGTGACACAAAACGTTCTAACTCAGTTTGCACACTGTTAAAGTAATACACCTGTGGCTAATCTCAGCTAGAAAGGTAATACTATTTGGGGTTGAGTACGGATGTCCCTGGGCGGCAATTCTCACGTTTTCTTTTTTTATATTTGAAGAGTAGCAAAAATGGTCACCTCGCTGTAAGTATGTCCGGCAACTGCACCTCTCCAACCGAAATACAAGAGTTGTTTTCCAGCGGATTTTAAGAATATTGGCGGAACTTCCCCGGACGAACTATAGTTGTACCACCTATCGCAAGCAACTCACTCACTTACTGTCAAGATGACTGCATTCCCAATTGCTAGTTCTGTGATATAAATAATGATAATAATAAAAAGTAACATAAACATGTCAATAAAATTACATACATTATATTGGTGTCAAATTTATTATCCTCCCTTCTATGTAAATGAGTAGAAACAATGTAACAAAGTAAAACATTTTCTAAAGTTATATGAGACTAATCTGATTTCTTAAGCGAAATGGATTTATAATAGAATAAGGTGGAAACGCAATTAAACATTAAATTTTAATTACGTTTTATATTCCACCCTCATAATCCACCGTGAAGCAATTCTAGTTTCGGTTGAAGTGGTGTAGATGGGTACACTTACAACGAGGTGGTCATCTAAGTCTTCAAAAAATAGAAACGCCTCTGCAGGCTTCAGATCGCACTTCAGTTCTGTTTGGGGTTATATGTAGGTGTCCATTAGCTGCAGTGACCACTTCGTATACGATGCCCTGCATGCTCTTTTCTTTCTCTTCAACGTTGATAAAACCAACCTACTTATCAGCACTTTAATGTAATCCTTTAATTAATGTAAATGTAACTTATTTGAAACCAATTATTAAGAAAACTAAAAATTTGTGACAAAAGATTTGCAACCATTGAAAGTTGTGAAAAAATATTTTTCCACAGTTTAACATTAAATACTTAAATAGAACTAGTTATCAACGTCTTGAATAATAATGTGGAAAATTTATTTGTTTTCGCCTAAACTTAATCGTGATCCAAAAAATAAGCTCCAAATATTATTTAGGACTTGTCAAGTTCGTCACGTAGCTGACTTAATAAGACCTCATTTGTAAATGTAGCGAAAAAATATTTGCTGAACTTTTTTGTTTTAATTGTTTATTTGGGTAGTTCCGTAAGGTCTTATCTCAGATTTTGCGATGGTTATTATTATGATAATAATTATTATGACAAAAATTATTTAAAAGGTGGTAGAACTATAGTTCGACCAAAGTACCGCCGCCTTCATAATCCATCGTGACACAATTTTGTGCTTCCGTTGGAGAGATGTGGTTTTCCGGTACACTTACAAGCGAGGCCACCATATCTTAGTCCTCAGGAGCAGTAACGCATCTGCGTACGACCTCAGATAGGACTTCAGTCCTATTTGAGGTTGAATGTGGATATCCACGAGCTGCAATGACCGTGCGGGTGGCCCTTACCTCGTTTCCTAACACACATACATATACACACTTAGGGTATTTCCCTTGCCACACTTTTTTAACTAAAACACAGCGGAATTAAACAGTGGTTTAAAATAGGAAAACCGGTGGTGGTAGTACCGTTTAAGAGTGATGGTGATACATTAAAAAACATGCAAATACAGATTAATGCAGATATGACTATTTCTATATCAAAGTAGAGGTATTTTCGCTGCTGTGTTCTGATTAAAGTGAGCAGATTTAGGTCTTCTGTCCTATTTCACTTCGATCACAGATTGGCTTCAACGATCACCTAACATGAGCAAAACGCCAGGTGCTCGTCCTGTCATTATTAGCGTTCTATTTAAGATATTTAAATTATAAAAAAACAATTAAAATGACGGTACGGTGTTTGAACAGCCCACTAAACAGATAATAATAATCTATAGGTATAAGCGAAGGAAAAAACGTTTAAAGTCCATAAATTTCCGTAGAAACTTTCTTGAATAATCTCTTCATTGAAACAGTAAATTAAATGTAAAATGTAAATAACAATTTACAGAGAAAAACAGCTTAACAAAAGATATTGCATTATGCACCGTAAAGGAAATAACTTGTTTTTTTATATGAGAACAGTAAAAAACAAGCATGCAGGCAACTTGACGTAAAGTGACCACTGTAACTCAATGGGTTACATGTAAACTCAGACAAGGCTGAAGGCCTATCTAAATTCGTACGTAGAGGCGCTACTTTTGAGGATTAAGATGGTGCGTTGCCTGATATTAAGTGGTCAATGCAGCCTATCATCATCTACATATAACCTCAAACAGAAGGGAAGTTCTATCTGAGTGAGAGTATGTAGATAAGTTACTACCCCTAAGGACTGAAACAGTTACCTCGCTTGCAAGTGTAGCTGACACATACATTTCTTCAACCGAAACATAAGAACTGCTTTACGGCAGATTGTGAGGGGTTTGCTTTCAATAGCTTCTTTTTGAGAGATGGTAGAACTATATCATCCAGGGCTCCACCGCCGCTCTCATAATTCAGCCTAAAACAGTTTTTGTGGTCCGTTTGGAGAATTTGCCGGGCATTTTTACAGCGAGGCGACATCTTAGTTCTCAAGAATAGTGATGTATCTATGTATGACCTCAGACAAAACTTCAGTTTCGTTTTAGGTCTATGGACCGCAGTGATCACTTAACATCAGGTGGCCTGTAGGTATGCAGATATAATTTAATTTTTGTAGGGTATTATGAGTGAAATCGTAGTGTAACATTTACTGGCGATAAGCGACAACTGTTAATTTCCAATTTTTATTTTGAAAACGGACGATCGTTTTGAATTCCAAAAACGTAACTTTTTATGCGCCATCTTTTTGTTCCCACGAGGCAAAGAAATGGCAGCTAGGGAATACGCACGTCGAAAAACGAATTCGGTTCCAGCTTTTGTAGTCCTTGGGCGATGCTTAATAGAAGCTGTCTATACACAATCTAAAAGCGGCGATAACCCAATTTTTCCATTGATTTGTAGTTGAATTCGGATTTTCTCTATTGGACTTGGAAAACTATTTGTGATACGGCAGCGATGGGCAGACCTTCTATTTTAAACTAGTAGTGTAAAACTGCTGTGTTCTCGTTTAAATGTTGGCACCAACCCTTTCTATGTCCCACTGTTTGCCACGGGTCTCTTCCCACAACTGGGGATGACCTAGAGCATACTCCACCATACTGCTCCAATGCGGGTTGGTGGAGATACGGGGTAGTGGCCAACCAATGTTTAATGTTTTCAAACCACCCACAATGTTTCCGACAAGGTTTAACGACTGGTATCCAATGATAACAACCGCGAAAGACGGTTTCACGTGCCCTTCGAAGCACGGAAGCGCGTATGAAATTTAGCCACTAGCGGTCACCTATCCAATTTCCGATCACACCCAACGTTGCTTAACTTTGTTGATCGGTTACGATCTACGCAAGCCACAGGCGCGCTTCCCGCCTGTCTATGCGTGCCCCATTGGTTTAAATGGTTAATAAGGGTTTAAACGGTTAATGAGGGTTGTTTTATGTGAAAAGGGTAGCAAACGAGCGTATAGGCCTCATGTAACCTCAAACAGGGTTGAAATCTTGTCTAAAATCGTACGAAGACACGTTACTACTTCTGAGTATCAAGACGGTCGCCTCGATGTAAGTAGACCCGAAAATCACACCTCTTCAACCGAAGCAAAAGAATTAGTTTACGGCGAATTATGAGGGCGACGGGCCACCGTCGGGAAGGTACCAACCACTCTGGACGAACTATCGTTCTACGCAACGCATCATTAATCTACCTTAGGTAGGACTACTATCTTATTTGTAACAGATGTTCATGGGTCGCAGTGGCCATTTAACATTTTCTGTATATTTACACGAATATCCACTTACATTGTTTTTATATTTACAAGCTTACAACATGAAATACAAATTTATGACAACAGCGTGTCAATATTTCTGGTTTAAGCGGGTTACCATATTATAGATCCCCAAGAGTTGGAATCTATATTTTAGCAAAGAAGTCTTGTTTAAGAATTACAATAATAATTTGAAGACAATATATCATGAACTGTGTTTGTTTTGGTGGTGAATGAAAATGAATGAAAGCTGTGAATCATTAGGACTAAGGAGATGTAACCTTAAATTTAATAAAAACTTTTCTAACCCAACTGAATATATTAATTTTAAATTGGCAGTCCTCCTACATTATCAGCGTTGAGGACTTGGAATGCGAATCACTATGAGAAAGTGTCTGTTTGTCTGAAAATTAACCATCGTTTTTACACAAACACCAAGTCTTTCATTGTCAAAATTACAGTCTTGAGAAGTTTCATTGCAAATTGTAAGTACCAATCATCTAATTTGATACTGAACGAGCGGCTTCAAAAAAATATATATCGAAATCTATTCATCATCAACCCATTACTGTCCCACTGCTGGGCACAGGTATCTTTTAAGATGGCCAAGTGCGGATTGGAAGACTTCACACACCTTCGAGAACATAAAAGAAAACTCTTAAGTGTGCAGGTTTCCTCAGCATGTTTTCCTGCACCATAAACATTTATTTAAGATTTATATAAAAACGGGGTTTTCAAGAGCTCAGGAAAACCGCTACACTAATTAAAAGTCTCTTTAGACTTTCAGGTCGTATAGCGGTTAGTTAGTGTATTAAGAGTTTCAGGTTTCATGAAATGAAACCAAATGGGGACCAAGCTCTAGACAACACCGTTTAAATCATCTTAACCATCAATCAGTTGCGGCATCGTGGACTAAATTGTTTTGTGATCAGAAACCATTAAACAGTCAATACCAGTCAGTTTTTCAAAAATATCTTTAATGTACAGTCACAAACTTGTTACAATTTTATAATAGCAGAACAGTCTTAAAAATAATATTCGTTTTAATAATTATTAATACAACAATTTCCATCTGACTCTTATGTCTATTCTTATTTTTTATTGTTCATTAAGCAACCCCAAACTGTCATTTACGTTATGCAAATGACAGTTCACTGTTAAATGATAGTTTAGGATTGACAACGAATACGTAGACTCACTAATTTCCTACAAAATATTGACGTAAATTTAGGGGTCGATCGAACCTTTGTTTTTTTTGTTATAACGGAAAATCTTTTAAAGATAGCCAATCTCTTGGGGGATAGATCGGGTTATGTGGGACTTTTACCCACTAGATCTCGCTCGGTAGTCACACGGCGCATGTAGAGAGGTTCGGGGATATTAAATGCAACAGTATCTTTCATCGGCTAGGAAGCCTGTGCGAAAATAGTAAACCACAATATAATCTTCCACGATGTAGAATCTACCGACTGTGGGGCACGATCGATCCACCTATAGCCTCATAACAGTAGTGCTAAACGTTGCTATATTCTGGTTTAAAGAGTGTAGTAAAGGTGGGTCTCACACAAGGTGCTTCCATTTAGTCATCAAGGATTGCATTGCATTTCAGATAGGACTTAAATCCCATATGGGTTAAGTCCAGATATCTGTGGGCGGCAGTGATCATTTACCATCAGATGGACTGCACGCTCATTTGCCACTGCTATTCTATAAAAAGATCGGAAATTTAGAAACAAGTCTTTTTAATCGCAACAAAAAATCAATACATGATGAGGAAACTTTACTTAAACCTTCCGTAAGTATTGATAACCTAAACGTTTGGTTTCTTTTATCGCGGACGATCATGTGAATGACAAATTGGGGTTTGCTTAGTGACCAATGACAAAACAAATGGAATAATTAGAACGTACGATATATTTTTTCTATCTCAATATCTATAATTATCGCATTACTGGTTTACTGGTCTCTTTGCAGGATGAAAAGGATTAAGGCCATATTCTATCTTGCTGTCTAAATGCAGACTGGTATATTTTTGTACATCTTTGAGAGCATTAAGAACTTAAAGCATATAGCATTTCTAACTATGTTTTCCGTCGCTGTTAAAACAAGCGACATTTAATTTCTCTTACGAACATTACTTCGAAAAATCACAAGTGACATTCTGACGTAATCTAGGGCATGCATATTAAATTTGTTTGCATATTAATTCGTGTCAATTTCGCTTAATTATGTAAACGTGGTCACATGGTTTTTGTTTTGATACAAATATATATATCCTGCATTTATGCAAATACATAAATAAATGAAAGGTAAATGAGTGGCGACCACGTAGGTAAAAGGATGCGGTTCGCCCCCTGATTAGGTGGACTAACAACCTAAAGAGAACAGCGGGAACGGTTTCCCGTCATTCTCTTTTGGTTATCAGTCCATCACGCCATCACAACTTTTCTGTAGTCCTATAAAAGAGGAACAATCCCACCATACATTCTTTTGTTTTATGAAAAAGGGATCACGCAGAGTTTTCGGTTAAAGCTCGGCTGTATTTTGTTCGACATTTTCAACTGCTCCCGTCATGTTACAACCAATTTACACAAAGCATTAATAAATGTGTATATAATAAACCTTCCTCTTGAATCGCTCCATCTATTGGTGAAAATCATATGAAATTCCGTTCGATGGTTTTTAAGATTATCGTGTTCAGACAGCCATACAGTCGCGGCGGCGAGGAGGCGCGGAGGCGCGGCGGGACTTTGTTTCATAACATTTAATAAGGATAAGTTTTATCTACATGGGAATCGTGTGGCGAAGTGGTAATCATATCGGTCTTACACGCAAAGGGTACCGAGTTTAATTTCCGACTGCGCGGACATCTAATTGATGAATTTAGATTTTTGTTCTGGGTATAGGTGTTTGTTTCGTCTTTGTATGTGTCCATGACACCCACGGCAATAGGGATCCTAATGTAAGGCAATGAGTGCAGAAATCATTATTTTTTATCTACTTATTCATAAGAATAATAATTATTTAATAATAATCATGAGAAGTTTTCAGAACGGTATATAGACTGCTATATAGAAATATTAGTGGCATTGATGCCGCCACATGTGAACCATATAACTACATAATTTAATTCATAGCGGGCGTTTATACTGAAGCGTGCGGTAGATTCAAGCTAATGACCGCTTGCTCGTCGCTTGGCTTCACAATACTAAACGCGGGTATATTCAAAATTAAAGTGAACTTAACTACCCTCATTATTTGTGTTACCACTTGGCATTTTACCTTCATGTCACCGTCGAGAGTACCCGTTGCTAGCTACATGCTACATGTTAATGTTACTAGCTACATGCTACATGTTAATGTTAGCTACATGCTACATGTTAATGTTAGCTACATGCTACATGTTAATGTTAAAGTGTCAAGCGGTAGGAGGGTAGGAGGGATTCGATCATATAAAACTTTATAGTGTTGCTGTAGTGTCTACCTACGTCTGCTTGAAGTTTACATACATGCATTAAAGCTTTCTCATAAGTGCTACTGAGAGTATCTATAAATCCAGTTAGATGTTCTATCGACAGCACTAAAGTTTTACGGTTCTGCCCTCGAGTCTAAACTATTAGTCTTACTTCGGAGCATTTTACTTACGCTTACTGAGTTTATAACAACACGACATGCCCAGCTTAGTTTAAACATGCTTGTTTATTTTGCCTTCCAAATAATGTTTACAGATGATATCAAGAGTAACCTTGTAAGATAGAAGAAATACAAAAATATTTTTCTAAGTCTTTCTAAGACTTAAACAATATACATTTTCTGTAAGAATATCTCTCTGTAAGAATACTCTGTAAGAAGAGTCTAATATGATATGTCACTATGTGATATGTGGCATAATTATGTGATATCTTCTTCAGCTCCTCTTCTTGTTGTTCACATTTGACCACCCGCGTGGCGTAGTAGTCATTATTTCTATTTGCTATCCAGAGGGTTCTGGATTGAATCCCCAAAAATGAAAACATTTAAAAAACTAATTTAGACGTGTGTTCTGGATCTGGGTGCACGAGTACACAAACGTATGCTGGTCTTTGTGTGAGTCCATTACCCACGCCGCAGGGAATCCCAGTGTGGGGCTATGGGTGTAGAAAGCTTTATTTTATTCATTTGTTTATTTTAACTAGTAACGTCATCTTCAAAACGAATATTCTACTGATGTTCCACTATGTTATTATTTTCTGGTATGGCCGTGATTCTTGGCTAGTGTCCGCTAAGACGGCATTCCCTTTCATCCTGTGGATGTCAGAGACAGCAATTTCCTGCGAATTGTTTATCTACAGTTAGCTACATGCACAGCCAAGCGTGATGACTACGGCAAAATTGTGCGAATTTTTCACATACTGTGGCCAGCAACGCCCAAAGTCAAGCGTGGTGACTCCGACAAAACCACTAGGGAAAGCTGATGAATCGATTATATACAATTCCCTGAGATCCAAAGTATGTTAATTTACATGATACATTTTATGACGATTGTTGGGTAAGTTGAGCCGTGTATGTAAACAAACGAATAGACAGACTGTAAAGAGAGCTGCGAAAATGAACAAACAAATAAACAAACAGTAAGGATTAGGTAATAGGTATGCAAATGTTGGTTTGTTATACCAGTCTATGTTTACTGGAGAAGTTCACGAGTAGATTGTAGGTAAAAATGAAGAAAAGAGGCTGCTAGTATCTTCCGTGGGCGTCATTGTATCAGGAAGCGGACGCACATAAATATCCCACTGGTAACATTTGTCTTTTATTTAATCCTCTTTCGTTCCACATTGTCACGTTAGTACAACTGGATGTCTAGTGCCTACTTTATTTTAGTTGAGTTATGGTTTTTTTTTTCAGAGCTATAGCCACCAATAAGTTATTGAAAGTCCGAGGAGTTCTGCACACTTCGCATCTACGTAAATAAATAAAATGTTTACCTATACAGACTTTCTTACAGTCTTTATTTTACTATATAATGGGATAAAATTGGAAATGGCTGCATTAATTTTGCCGTAACTTTCACATAATAATAGAATTGTTTTATTATGCGAGAAGAATACCAAATGAGCTGCATGGCACCCGATGTTAAGTGGTCACTGTAGGGCTTTGACACCGACATCTAACTTAAAGTGGGATTGAAGTCCTATTTGCGTAACTACTCTTGAGCACTGAGGTGATTGCTTGTGAGTGAAGCCGGCAACCACACCTCTCCAACCGAAACACAAAGATTGCTTTACGGCGGATTATGAGGGCGGCGATGGTACCACCCCAGACGAACTATACGTAGTTCTACCACCTATTACGAATAATAGAGCACTTTCAAAACGACAGACATAGCCCACGTATTTCTCTTAAAATATTTAAGATTTCTGAAAAAAAAATTGAAAGTTCGTGGTCAGAGGTGCATATGAGCGGAGTTCGAATTAGTATGTCGGTGGAAATACAATAAATATGTTGTTATTAATTGTTTTAACCGTACTTGGATAACGTGGTGAACTATGGCTTAGCCCTTCTCATTCTCAGGTGAGATCTGCGCCGAGCAGGACAATAATGGATTGATGTGATACATGTTGAGATCTAGGCCCACAGACATTGATATTGAACAAGATTAAACCTATTCGAATTTCGTTACATTACTGGATAAAATAAACATAAAAATGCTTAAAGAAAATTATTTTATTTGATGTCCATTGTAAACAAAATGTAAAGAATGTTTTAACTTTTCTCTGTGAAAGCGAAGACGAAGTTTGCTAACAAAAAATATAAATCGAAATTCACAAAGAGCGTCAGTCATCGAGTTAAATGAAAAATCTCTTTACTGTAATCTTTTTTGTTTTATGTTATCTATTGTGACTCAAAAAAATCAAACATGACTTTTGCCGCTTATATTTCTTTACTTTGATAGAACTTATAAAAGGGTGACCGTGAAACGATTTGTAATATTGCGATCAGTTTGTTAAATATTACAAGAGAAATAAATAAATATCTTTTCGTACTTTAACAAATAGACATGGATAAATTCAAGATCAAAATCAATTGTTTACATTGATCTATACAAATCTATATTGTTCTGTCATCATTTAATCAAT
Source organism: Phareas burnsi (assembly GCA_018249415.1). Classification (NCBI taxonomy): domain Eukaryota; kingdom Metazoa; phylum Arthropoda; class Insecta; order Lepidoptera; family Hesperiidae; genus Phareas; species Phareas burnsi. Next base: position 2,045 of record DWKL01000336.1, on the reverse strand, counting down.
GGTTTTATTTTGAACGGTTCGATATTTGAATAATTTATAGGACGGTGGTTCGATATTTGAATAATTTATATGTATAATTGACATATATGTATACCCCAAAATTCGCTATATGTATATATTATGCATACAAAATATGGAATACTAAACTAGTCAATCATTTTTGTATTTTAGGAGTTGTCTTTTATTAGTTTCTCTAGCGTCTGTAATGTGTTGATGACAATGAAAGTATTTCGTAGAAACAAATCGATTTATTATAGGATACCATTTGATTACATTTTGGTGGGAAAAAAGCTATTGCCTAATAAACTCAAGTTGCTTGAATTTAAAGTTTAAAATCTTGTAAAGCCCATGAGAAAAGACCTAAAATAGATTTTATCCTCCTAGGGTTAAAATTGAAAGTATAAAACCACTGGCAATTTAAAAAATGTAAACCTTTTAAAAACATAACGCAGCACTAAATGTCTAACTCACTTCAAACTCCATTAGGAAACCAGACGTGAGTACATAATTCCTCTATAAGCGTATTATACTGGCATCCCGGGGATTTGTTATAAAAGCAGTGATAGCTTAGTAGCTTTCACTAATTATATATATATATATCTTCCGAGGTTCGAATCCGGTACACATCACTGATTTTTCTATATGTGTACACAGATCTACATTACAACAACGGTCCCGCGTCCAATCGCGGTCACGTTATTTATTTTTGTTTATGTTCGAAGAGTAGCAAGCGACCGTGCAGCCCACCTAAAATTAAGAGGTTGCTGCGGCCCATGGACACCCATATCTAATCTCAAACACTACTGAAGGCCTATCTTATATGTTGTTGAATAACTTCTCTTGACTAAGACTGTAATCTCGCTTGTATGAACACCCGACAACCGTACCGATCCAAACGAATGCCAAAAATTACGTCACGGTGGTTTGTGTGTGCGACGACGGAACGTTTCATGTCAATAGTTATCTCCATCTTATTATTGTCTAGTTTCGCTACATATAAACTACAAAGACTTTTGCTTTTTTAATTAATTACTTTAAGTCGATTGTATTCCCTGTAAAGTCTTGTATCTAGGAATGTAAGTCCCTTTACATAAAGATCAGGTTTCACTAAATGCATCTTCCGAAAACAAATTAACATAAAAGTTTTATCTGTTTTGAAAACTGAAAAACAATATTTTGTACTTCTGTACGAGTGTCATTTCGATCAGCAATTTTTGACAATTCAATTTAATTCATATACATATAGATTCAAGAGTGATAACTCGGGAAGAGGTACATACAGCCGCGCACAAGGATACGAGGTACTCCAGAATATTTCGTAACAGATTTTTTACAGTAGAGTAAGTACTTTACGGAAGCAATAAGATGCGATTTATTGTGGGCGCGCGCTTGTAAATCTCGCGCGGTTATTAGGTTTTGATCAACATAAACATGAATTAAGGTGCGGAATACCAGCGTGGTATTCTAATTAAATAGGTAAATAGGGGGTTTAGCGTGTTTTGTGTAAGAGTGCTGCATGGTAGTAGAAGTTTTCGTGATTTGAGTGCGGAAATACTTCAAACCAGAAAATTGTAAAGTGCCTTGGTCCGACCTGGTTTGAAAGATATTGTAAGGCGTTATGCTTACATCAAACCTGAGACTTATAGAAACCTTTACACCATGTTCAGACTTTAATAATAACAAACGCTTTCTTCACTCATCGCGTCACGGGAGGAGTAACAGTCGTGGTACCATGGATACATACAAAGACAAGTACACAAACACCCAGACCTAGAATAGACACACAAATTCATAATTTAAATATCTGTTTGGCCGGAATTCAAACTGGGAATCCTTTAAATATCTTGCCGGGTATCGAACTCGGTACCCACTTCGTGTCGGTATGTTAACCGCTGCGCCAAGTGGGTTCATTTTATGTTTTTTTTTGTAGATTAGCAAACGAGCGTGCAGGCCTGATGTTAAGTGGTCACTGCAGTTGACGTACACATCTAACCTCAAAAGGAAGTGGTGTTCCTATCTGAGGTCGTGCGACCCTACACCTGAGG
>DWKL01000335.1:0-20062 GCA_018249415.1 Phareas burnsi | reverse complement strand
GTAGAACTTCAGTCCTGTTGGAGGTTGGATGTGGGTGTCCATGTGCTGCAGTGACCACTTCAGCTCAGGTGGCCTGCATGCACGTTTCCTACTTTCAAACACAAAGAAAAAATGTATGCATGTATGTAAATGCCCCTAGTTTAATTTCAATTGGTTTTATTTTACCCTATTTTTTTCCAGGTGACGTTATTCAGAAGAAAATATTACCTTATTATTTAAGATGCATTATTTCGAGTCAATTAATGTTAGATGCTTATCGTGCACGTCAGTTTCTACACAAGTGTATATGTTTTATTAAATTTAGTATATTGTTCATTAAGTGCCATACACGGGATTATTATGAAATATACAAAGATTACAATTTAAATATATAAATATATATATGTGTATAAATATATTTTATTCGACGAGATTTATTACAACTTTGTGACAATTTGTATGATAACAATTTTGAAAGGATGTACCAAAACTTTATTTAGAATATGTGGAATTATATTGTTCTTTTTGGGTTATGATCAGCGCAAATTATTTCTTGTTCGATAATTTCGAAGTTCGATAATTATATCATTAAAATAATGATAATGTTTAATGCATACGGAAGGTAACAAAATTTAATGAATATTATTCCGAGATATATTACGACAAAATATTAACATAATAAGGAATTCACAGCAGCTGATAAATGTATTTCCATTTTGATTATCAAAATTTTAATCCATGAATGCGCATATCGTGGACGTACCTGTTAGCCGGGCGCTACTCCGTCCGTTTCCCTTTGCTTTGCATTGTCTGTTTCAATTGAACCAAATCAACTCGTTTGACTGTTATCTCAGTAGTTCAATATAAAGATCTACCCTCGAATTAACTGTTGAGAATGAACAAAATGTGTCAGTTGCCCTTTCTTTATATTCTGAGATGCACTGAATTTTTAATAAAAAGAAAATATCTTTAAGTTACGTTTAAGTAAATTGTTTGCCGGCATTTTATGAACGTATTTTTTTTGTTAATATGTTAATAGTTTTATGCTATGTCGTAGTTTAAGTTATTTTCTTATTACGTACTATTTTGCCGGAGATAACAATCAGGTTTATTTGTTTGTCTACACCATGTTTACTGACGCTCGTGTTTATAAAGAATTAAAAACCAGTACTTAAGTAAAAATAACTACTTAAGTAAGCAATTTTTATTTTATAGTTCCATGAAGTTAGCGTTGTTAAAAGTTTGAATTCCCACCCAAGCAATAGTCACTATTTCCTTTACTTAAGGATTGAGAATACGCTTGGAACAACTAATTTGCATTCGTTCGCGTATATATTTTAAGATTATTTTTACATGTACAGCATCGAAGCAATGATTGTTTTTATAAATCATATCCATAACAAGGAAAAAATCACAAGGATTATCTTAACTACTTTGCTATGACAAATATGACGTAACATGAGAAATTACAAACTTCAATCAAATACAAGAATTAAGATAAGAAAGTATTGTATAGTAACTATTTCAGATGTAAAAATAAACCACTAATTTTAGTAGGATTATTATCTTGTCAAACGTTTTGCTTCTGCGAACAATAATTTATTTTGTTGAGAGAAAATTAAATCATAATGAATAATTGAAATTAGTTTTCCTTACATAATTTACATTTAAGATGTAAATTAAATTTTACGTTTTGTCGTCAATATGAAGTAAAATAATCTAGATGTCACGTGTGCCTCGTTTTGAAACAAAACACAGTAACCAATTGTTGCCTGTAAGAAACAACCTTGAAGCGCTGACTATTATTTAAGAATTAGCTAAGGTGACGTCCATTACCCGACTATAAAATAAGATTATGTACTCAAAAATTCTAGCGTCAAGTGATAACTTTATCAAAAAGTAACGAGTAATTACTTCTTTATAAATACGAGCGTTTGACATTGAATACATTAGGGTATGCGCATACATTAAAAGTTTGACAGACTGCAATATTTTATGTGCCTTAAAAAGATTCAAAAGGTTCTGGATATTTTTGAAAATATATTTTATTAAGTAAGCGTTTACTCCGAGTCTATTAATCGTCTACCAATCCGCAATTGGCCAGCGTGGTGAACTATGGCCTAACCCTTCTCATTCTGAGAGGAGGTCCGTTCCCCGCAGTACAGGGACAGATGATGAAGTAAGCGATTTACCGTTAACTGAATAATTTTAGTGGCTACTTTGATAGGTGGTAGAGCTATAGTTCGCCCGGGGAGTTCGCCGGGGGGACGCCCTCGTAATTCGTCGTGAAGCAATACTTGTGTTTCGGTTGGAGCGGTGCGGTTGTAGGTACACTAACAGCCAGGAGACCACCATAGTCCTCAAGAGTATTGCATGTACGACCTCAGATGGGACCTCAATTCTGTTTGGGGTTAAATGTAAATGTATATAGGATGCAGTGACTTAATATCAGGTGGCCTGCACGCTCGTCTGCTACTCTTCAAACTTAAAAGGAAACACTTCCTTATTTATGTCTTTGTAATTAAAATCAGCACCGTCACCCATATTTCTTGTTTTAAAGCAGCAAAGTCGCATTCTTACGTTATGGTTCGATGGTGGTAAGGTTCGGTTCTAAGCGTTCCACCTTACTTCTTATATATGGCAACGCACGTCTGAACGACTTAGATGGGACGCCTGTTGAGTCGGTCAAACATGTTCATGGGCAGTGACCAGCTAAAACCCATGTAAAATATAAGCAAGAGATAATTTAGTTTAGTGCCATCGCGCAAGGTTCAAATTCGCTTAGTTTTTTTCGTTCTTTTTATTTTATTTTTTACAAATGATTTATTTTTTATAAAAATACATACATGTAGTATGAATATATATTTTATCAAATATTTGATATCTATTAATAATATTAAAGTATACGCTAACGAAGGTATGACGACAAAATTCGTAGACACCTTTGACAAACATGATGACATGTCAAAAAAATATGACAAAATGCCTTTTTTTATAACGAAACAAAATTTTGACAAATATATAATAATGGAGTTATATTTAAAAGTTTATATTTTTTAATAAAAGAATTTAAATGTTAAAATAAAGTAAATTTATTACTGAAATAATTTAAAATTATCTGACCTTGAAAATAAGGCCATAAGGGAAAAAAAGGTCCGCCATGTCAATTTTATCAGTGATAGTAGTATCAGCTGGTCAATTTCAACAGTTTAGGAATGAAAAAAATGGAAATTGACATTGAAAATGCGCACAAGAAAATAAACATTTAATGTATTGTTGTAAGATATTAAATGTATATAATTTACTATTTTATAGGCGGTAGAACTATAGTTTGTCCGGGGGGGTACCACCACCGCCCTTATAATCCGCCAGGAAGCAGTTTGTTTCCGGACACTTTGAGGCATTGCGGTTGCCGGACACTTATAGCAAAGTGACCATCTTAGTCCTCAGGAGTAGTGATACAACTACGTACGACCTCAGAGAAATTAAGTTTGAAGTTGCATGTGGCTGTCCATGGCTGCAGTGACTTAACGTCAGGTGGTCTGCACGCTCGTTTGCTGCTCTACGAATATAAAAAACAATAAGAATCAATCTTTTAATTTTCGCAAAACAATGTAAGTCTGATACTATTCACCATAGTTTATTTTTAAATGTGCTTAAAATGAACTCCTACTATAATTGAAATGTAAATTCGAAATTAAATTTTCAATATGTGATAGTCGTGGCCTTAGAAAGAAGAAAAGAAAATTGGAATTGTCTTTGTAGTGGTTTTGCATAAGAGATGATACTAACTTACCTTTGCAAGCGATGGAATATAGTTTACTGCTAAAGACGCACACTTAAATCCGCCGCATCGTATTTTACTCTTTGTATATTTATAGTGACGGTCATCGTCTCAAGAGTGTGATAATGAGTAATTTTTTTCTCGTCGTGATACCGATGGTTATATCACATCTTTTAAATTACAACCGTGTGTTAGATCGATTAATTTCCTTTTACGACTTTATGGAAATGTTGCAAACGCATCATTATACAAAGCAGATTAATATATATAACTACATACTTAAAAAAAAACTGAATGTCTACTAAAAAAATACTGTTAAACACGTTAGAGCTAAATGTTTAAATGTATTTTTCAAAAAAAAATCTAACTGTTAAAGATTGTGAGCTTACTAATGCCGTCCTTATGCTGAAATGCCATTATATACCACAATTACTTTTTTATGAGTTATGGCCAAAAAGAGGCTCATTTTTAAGAATGTGTGCTACTTAATATCTAGACGTCATATAAATGTGTTTGAGATATGATAAATAGATCTAATAGAGCACTTTCAAGTAGGCAAACTTAATTCGTATTCTACTGATTACGAAAACCTCAAAATGTCGGAATTTGGTTAGAGGTTGGATTGAGCTTAAGGAGGCATTTGAGCGTAAGGACGATAGAATTTATAGCCTTGTTGTCGCGGACCCATAGTGCTGGGCCCGTTTTCTTGTACGCTAAATGATAATGTATTTCGTTCATGGTACTTTATTAAAATCTATTTTAAATTTTGCTAGATGTTTGATAACGGCCTATTATCTTAAGGAGGGCAGAATATTGAGCCTTGTTTTCGCGGACCCGTGGAGCTGGGTCCGTTTTATTGTACGCTAAATGATAATGTATTTCGTCCGTGGTACCTTATTAAAAACTATTTTGATCGTTTTTTGTAGTGTAAATAACACTATTTTCTATCTGCCACTTTTTGAACACGATTCCTTTGTGTATCGCTTGTATTATAGATGTGGATTAGGTAATATGCATTTGTAATGTTAATATTTTATTGGGAAAAATAAATTAAAATGTAACTTTAACGTTCGTCTACAAATATCAGAGGCAAAATTGATAGTTTTTAATGTAAATTCCAAGTCAATTTCTATAGAAACACATACGTGTAATTTTGACGTCAATTGAAACTGTCAATTTGGTTTTTGAGATGTGGTGGTGGACTCTATAGTCTGTCTTTAGCATTTTTGAACAAGTTTTATCTACATAAAACTTGTTCAAACATATTAAATGCGTTTGAAATTATAATATCTTTATATTGACAGCCGGATGACAAAGGTAAAAAATACAGATTAAAATTAGTCGACATCATTCGCGGTATATATCAAAGCTTACGTATAAGCACATAAAAGTAGATTTTGCGAGCACTCTATGGAATTTTAGAATAAATACGAGTTTAAATTGAAACACATTAATTAGAGTTTTATGAATATTAGTAATAAAAATGCATATTGTTGATCGTATATGTTTTATTTAAAAGTAACAATGTAATTGTCAAACACGTAACACGTTAAGTCTCGGGCCATGTTTGATGCCTACGCTCCATGCCTATCCTCAATACCTAAGAATCGAAACCGGCATAATGTCATGAGTAGGTGGAGATTCCATTCTGTAGGTACTACCACCCTACCTGTTTCTGATTATAATACTAGTATTATATACTGCCGAGTTCCGGTTTGAAAGGTATGGGAAATTAAATGAAATTATCATTTTTTTATGTTTGAAACAATCGACGATGCAGGCCAGATGTTAAGTGGTCACTGTAACCACATCTAAACTTGAACAAGACTGAAGTCTTATCAGAAGTCATACATCTACGTATGACTCGTCACTACTCTACTCTGTAGGTGTTTCCAGCAACCGCACCTCTCCAACTGAAATATAAGAATGGCTTCACGGTGGTTATGCGATAGTATTTCCCCGGACGAATTATAGTTACACGTCCTGTCTATCTGCATTTACAACATAATTTGAGACCTTATGGGTTTATAGATATTATTTGTTTTGACAATGCCGGTCGCATGCCTTCCTTATAAAGTTATTTGGTTTTCTTAGATGTCTGTCTAACTCGCCAAATGACTCTTATATGGTAAACCTAGTCATAATACAGAGGAGGCGGACATCCATATCTGCGTATGATATGCCATAAATATCACAGAAGCCTATTTATGGTTCGCTCTAAGTAGTTCTATAAATGCTCTAAATCCAAGCGTATCAAGAGTAAGCTAACGATTGGCCATTTTGTGTTTCGGTTCGAGGGATGTGGTTGTCAGGCACATTTACAACGAGGCAATCATTTCAGGCCTCAAGAGGACCTGAGGTCGTACATAGATACCTCATTCAGGTATTTATATACGACCTCAGGTAGGACTTCAATTTTGTTCGAGGTTAGATGTGGGTGACCCTGGGCTGCAGTGACTACTTAACAACTTTTTCAAACATAAAAACGGCAAAAATAGAACATAATTTACTAAATGAATGCAAGAGTTACACAAAAAATGTATACAAAAAATATTTTCTTACCGGCACAAGCGGAATCCACGGCGATACGTGGGGAAATTTATTGATGTTAAATATAGTCATATTAGTGTTAATTATAATTACCATTTGCACTATGTTAGGAAACGATGTATCAGTGCCATTATCTGTAAACGTATAAACTGACAATCTAATTTTTTTTGCATATATTTATAATGACGTTTCTCCATAACGTCCGTTTACAAATCTCGAGAGCCGAAATTAATTTCTATGTCAATTCGACGACAATTTTTATACAAATATGTCTAATTTTGACATTTACATTTCATGAATGTCTAATTTTGATTATAGACATTTGAAACTGTCAATTTTGAGTCCAATTTGTGGATCGACTGTAGGTTATAGTTCAACTAAATCTTTGGCGTTATTTTTTAATGACATAGTTTTTAATTTGTCAAAATTTTTTCAATTTAATTCATTGAATAGAACATGAAGTTTGTTTTGATATTTAAAACATGATTCAAGACATTTAAAGAAAGATATGATATTTTAAACAATGTACAATATTTTAAAAGAAATTTAAAGAAGATCGTAACTTACCAGCCGGTATAATGTGGAAAATAACGAATAATATTATTACGTCAAGCGACGTTCGAAATTTTCTTTTTCAGATAAATTTACAGCCTTCAACTACAATTGTAAAATTGGACCTATAAAGTTCGTCCATCTTCGTTCGAAAATCTGGGAGATTAAATTGACAGTTGCTAATGTCAATTTAATGTGACTGGGAAATCCTATACTTCGGCTTCAATTATGAAAGTCAGGGAGTAGCATGGGGATTTCGGGTCTCGAGAGTTAAGTTAATGTCAGTGTCTAGAAGATTGACATAAGCAATTGACTTTGATCTCTGAGATTTGTGGACGAAATATAATTAAGATCTAATTGTTTTTTAAATAGAAATATGAATTAAATATGGTCTTGTCATGTGTTTTTGTAAAATTAATGTTTATATTATAATTATGTGCCTTGAGTGTTATTGTAATTCATACTATGATAGATTTAAATTGTTAGATAAAAGCGACTTTATGTTTAAAGTCAACATCGAAAGAGACAAGGACCAATCAAAAGAAATATGGTGATTTAAGCGCCCATGGCCCCGCGGTTTGCGTAGATGTAAGCGATGTACAAAATAAAGCAACGTCGAGCGATCGGTCGGCAGTTGGATGTGTGTCCGCTGGTGGCTACACTTCACGCGCTCCGGAGTGCTTTAAACTACCAGTCCCGGTTGTTATCATTGGATAGCCGTTAAACCTTTTCAGGCCTTGTGAGCGGTTTCGATTTGACACGTGTTGGTCATTATTCCGTTTTTCCACCAATGAGCATTGAAGCAGTGTGGTGGAGTATACTCCAGGCCTTCTACAGTTGTGAGGAGACACCCATGCCCAGCAGTAGGATGTAAATAAGGTTACAGCCAATAGTGATTTCAGTAGGAGTAATATCTTTATTTGAAACTAAATGTATTTACTTTTTAAAGGTCTGCAAGAATAGTTCAAATTTCCAGTCGTTATAAATATATCTCTAAGCTACTACCATATTCCAAGCTGTTTCGTGGGAGCTATCATTATTCGAAACCAATTTATGTATTATTATCGGAATTCTGTAAAAATATCCTCTCCTTTTGCGATGTAAACTATTCAGATGAAACATTGACAACCGCTGTTACCACTGTATTTAGACACGTCGCTGTTTCCAGCATATACCTGTATTGAGATCTAACGTACTGGCGGATATAATCCATTGTATTCAGATACGTCGGTGTTATAAATACACGTGTCAATTGAGATTGAATAGACTGGTAGTTTAAAATTCAGATACGCTGTAGTTTTGTGATACGTACGTAAAGAGATCGTAACATGCTGGTGATTCTAAATAATTTATACGATTCCTATCTTTGCCGAACAAACGCTTTTACTGGGATCTGACGTATGCTGTCACGTTTACGACTAATATATTCGGATACGCCGTTAATACATTTATACAACTGCACTGCGGTTTTTATTCATTGGTCTTTTTATTCGCGCGCAATTATTTCAGATTTTAAGATGTATCTAACGATTTGAATGTATTACAATACAATTATTATCATGTTCGTAATTACTAAATAATGTAAGCTGCCTTCATTGTCTGTACGTGTTTGTTCAATGTATAGATGTAATTAATAAATATATAGACTGTTAAAATTGTTTTTTTTTATCTCATTTTTATAGCAGAGAAGTGACAAATGGCAGCCCATCATTGAGCCGATTTACTTTTAAAATTGGCAGTACCGTCGCTGATGCGCTAACACGGTCTTGCTAACATGTTAATGCTCGTATTTATAAAGAAGTTACTTAAGTAAAAATCACTACTTAGATACTCAAAAGTTAAAATCCCCACCCAATCATTCAAATCAATGACTTTATCAAGTGACAGTCATGACTTTTAACAAGAAAAAACAAAGAAATAAGTAATTACATTGTAAATATGGGCACAAACGCCGCTGTTATAAAATTAAAAATGGGTGTGGCGTTGTCTTTGGCTTCCCGTTGAACCCAGTCCCGAATGAGACTAGCGTTTGGCTCGTAGCAGATTGTATAGAAGAACCTTTGATTTCCTATGGGCTCTTAAGTTTAAAGTAAAAAAAAGGCAATAAGTAATATGTTTACTTGCCATGCATAAGTTACAATTATATATAGGTCACTATATAAATTTGTAGGTCAGAGGCGCGCTGCGCCTCGCGGTTTGCGTAGATCGTAACCGATCAACGAAGTTAAGCAACGTCGATCGGCAGTTAGATGGGTGACCGCAGCTAATTTCATGCGCGCTTTCGTGCTTCGTAGGGCACGTAAAGCCGTCGGTCCCGGTTGCTATTATTGGATAGTAGTCTTTAAACTTCATCGGAGGCCTTTTGCGCGGTTTGAAAACATTCGACACGGATTGCCCACTAACACATATTTCCACCAATCGGCGTAGAAGCAATGTGGTGGGCCATCCCCAGTTGTGAGGCGAAACCCGTGCCCAGCAATAGGACATAAAAAAGGGTTGGAGCCGAGCCATATAAAGTTGTAACCTATGGAAATCGATACGTCACTATAGATTCTGCTGATCCCCGACTAGTACAAGCCAGAGACGAGATTGGCCTTTTGCGCGTGAGCAAATGTGATTACAAGTAGTGATATAAAGAGAGTTCTTTGTAAAGTTCTCGAAGGTGTGTGAAGTCTACTAATTCGCACATAGCCACCGAGGGCCGTAACCTAACCCTTTCCATTCTGAATCGGAACCTATGCCCAGCAGTATGATATTAACGGGTTGACGATGATTATTAAAATAAAACAAAGGTTATAGATCTATGTATATTATTCATCACCATTTGACACCGTCCAATATTACATTCTCAACTTCCGCCTTAACCTAATATACAGTAAAATAATGTACATACATTTACAATTAAAACTAAATAAGTAGTTACAATACGCACTGGAGCAGAGTGGTGGATAATGCTCCAGTTACGAAGAGAGCTGTGACCACCAGAGCGTGCTAATGTGAAAAGGTAACTAGAATCCAATTTAATTTAGAGCAAAACAAAGGCAACTAGAATTTAAATTCGATAGGTGGTTCGTCCGTGGCGGTACCACCGCCGTCCTCACAATGCCCGTGATGCTTCTTGTGTTTTGTTTGGAGAGTTTCGGTTGGGTACACTTAACAGCGCGACGTCTTACTCCCGTCCCCAAGCTAACATGCCATTATCCAATATCAAGCCGATTTCGACATTTTGGAGTTTTCGTAAACAGTAAAATACGAATTAAAAGTTTCATTATTTGAAAGTGCGCTATTAGATCAATTTTTGATACCCCAAACTCCAATAAACTCGCGCATATGACGTCTAGTTATAAAGTAACAATCATTTTTAAACACGCCAGGCTTGTGCCGCCGCACTGCCGTTCGGGTAACGCTTCAAACTGCGGGAAACACACCTGTTGTGTTTCGTGCCGCATCGCGTTGGTAGCCAAGTCGCAGCGTAAACGCTACCAAACGCAATAGAACCTGGCCTTAAGAACTATCGTCGGGGCGGGTCGCTTCGTGAGGAACGACGGCGCGTGATCTCAAAATGATCTCAAAAAGATATATTATATATATTGATCATTGGAAAAAATTATGGAAATTTTAATAAAGAAAATATAAGAGTATATATGTGTAATGTATATGTGTATAAGAAATTATAAGATAAGGTGTAAATATTATATCTTGATCTAGCTTCAGGGAAATACGATAAAATAACTTCATATAATGTCTTTTCACATTAGCACGTCACAGTAGCGCCCTCTACAATAATAGAATAATGAAATGACATTAAAACGCGAAAAAACATGATTTCAATTGAATATGTGAAAATAATTACAAGTAATGCCATTAGTATGCACGGGCCGAATAGCAGCGATCAGAATGGGATTGTCTTGTCACAGTAAATCACAGATGACAATTTCCAAGCGAAATATCGTTACAAAAGAAGTTCCAAATAATTAACATTAATTTAGCTATACTGGACGCGAGTTTGCCAACGCTGCGGCTGTTATCTCAATTAAGAAATTGAATCCCATTCTAATTGCGCGCGGATAATATAAGCCACTCCGTCTTGTCTCGTTGCTCTCATCTCGCTGTGTTAATTCTCGGTTGCATTACCCTGAAGTTCGTCACAAATCTCAAGAGAATAAATTATCAGTCTGTAAAGTCAATTTTACGTCAACTTCTATATTTATTTTGGCGCGGTATAAAAATCAAATGAGAGTGATTTTCTCCGAACGAAAGGAAAGCTACGTGCACAGATGTTATTTACGGTCTGAAGTTATCCAAGAAGTTCGCAAGTAACGTATACATTTAATATGTAGACGTTACTTTTTTTTTTTCATTTTTTTAATAAAATATTTAAATTTATTTAATATGAATAGGACAATAGCAAGTGTTAATTTGATCTTTGAGATTTGTGGATGGACTATAGCCAAAGGACCTAACCTTAAGTCCTTAGTCAAAGAACTTTGGTTCCAACGAGTAGTCGCATCTCTCTAATATCATTTTGATACTTGATGCTAGTTAAGCCCACTCGCATGTGGCAACAACATTAAGTATTCAAGTCTCTGGATCTCCCATATAATGGCGAAAATCATAAGTGAGTTGGATATCTTGAAAATTAGTAGTTAGTGAGTGATAAGTGATACGACTATTTTAATTTGAGTTACGAAATAACTAGAAATTGTGCTATACATACCTAGAAACACATTAAAATATTACATAAATGCAATTTAAATTTTTAAACACAAATAAAAAAGCACAACACAGTACGAGTTGTTACAAACGATCACTTAATATGTAGTAGACATTTAATTTAGTTTCTATAAATTAGGAAATATTGTTATGTTTAACGAGCGAATGTTTTCGGTTCAAAATATTTCTGGTCCATTAAAGTTCAACCGCTTAAATTATATTATTGGGCGAGGGGATGAGATTCCAAAAATCCTTTTTTACTGCTTTACTCATTTTATAAGGAACTGCTTGCAACATTTCACGCTTTTAGACCCGACTTCAGTTATCTGTCTATCAATGGTACGACTACAATCGCGTTAAAACATCTTAAACACTTTCCTTTAACCATCTGGAATAATACGATTAGTCATAATGCAATTAGGTTCCCTTTTCTCCTTAAAAATTTGAAGACTATCGCCGTTATTATATATGGCATTATTATATTATATTTGGTGTTTTATCAGCTATAAAAGTCTAGTCTCAAGGACTAAATTCACAGCTTCTAATGTCAAACCATTATCAATTTCTATAGAAATATTTGACAAGTAATTTTGATATTAGGAACTGTTAATTCGGTGATTTCTGGACAAACTATATAAGCAGTGTAAAGGAGAATCTAGAATACCAATAGTACCAGCAATATTATTTTGTTTACGGAAATAGCTCGCTTATATAGACCAAAAATATATGAACAGCAATGTACAGGGGTGAACGAAATATATGTAAAGGTAAATATATATTTTGTTATCTGTAATGGTGGACAATGACGTAATATTCATATTCTTATTAAATATAAGAGTGATTATGATTATTTATATATGTTCACATTTAGAATTTTTGAATTACGGTGCATCCATAAACCATGTCACAAATCAGATGATAAATAAAATTTAAAATATGAAATTACAAATTTGTGTATTTTATTCAAAAGGTGTTTTGGAAAATAATAATTTTTGGGTAAAAAAATAATTTCTACCAATCAAACCAAATTAGGGATGGGTCATATATATTCTTCAGCCTCACACTACGGCACTATGCACTAAGATTTCAGCCTCTCACACTGAAGGTCCGGAGTTCAAATCTTGCACGCACCTTTGATTTCGAAGTTATGAGCGTATTAAAATATAAATCATCACTTGCTTTAACAGTGAAGAAAAACATCGTGAGGAAATCTGCAGGTCTGAAAGTTTTCTGTAAAGTTCTTGAAGGTGTGATGTACACTTGATCAGCGTAGTGGCCCAGCTGTGGGACATTAATAGGCTGATGATGATTTTAAGTATAGTAATATAATATAAAAACATTACTAATTAGTATTAGTAATACGGGAGCCATGTTTACTGTTTAGTGGATGGAGAGAAATAATTCCAGAATACCGGAAAATTGCTTGGAGATCAAACCCTTTAAATTATTTGTAGCGAAGATATTTTATGGCGGGAAACGTAAAAGATTCATTCAATAAAAACGCGTATTTAACATAAAACGTAGACAATCCAAGAGCAAATTTGTTAAAATTTGTCTTATTATTTGTACAAAGTTTTCGTAACTCAAACATAATAACATTTGGATTTCAATAAAATCTAACTATTTTAATAATAAAATGACTTATTTCGTTTTGTTATCATAAAATAAGACGCTAAAAGTTTAACGTGACAAGGAATATGAATAAAAATTCTATTAGGAATTTTTAAAAAAAAAGGTACGTGAGATTATGTCGGAAATAACCAATTTGGGACTAGGATGTGTTGAAAAAAAAAATTTATTTGTCATAGTCTATGGATGATCCGTTACATTAATTTAATATATTAATGCTACGACTACGTTGTGAATCAGTCATCATCTAATAATACTTATAAAGAAGGAGCATAATTCTACTAACAATTTTGCATTACAACTTTTTAGCAACTAAATACAAAATGGCCGCTATTTCATCTTTCATATAGAGCCAAAAAAAGTTGACAATGTACGAAAAAATGCTAGAATAATTGCATTAAATATCGCAAAATTTTTAGTAGAGCTAAGCTATCTGTAGATATAGGCTTGCCAATCTTAGTGGCCTCTTTGATAATGTGAATATCAGCGGGAGTGTTAGCTGGCTTTTAAAAGCCTAATACATGTATACGGTAAAACAGCCAAATGTCTTATAGTGATAGTAGACATTATAGTGACATGGTCGCCCGACCAAGCTCTATTTATTGGCCAGATGTATAGGCGTCCGACCGCAGGCTACGCAGTGATATCGTTGGTAATTCCTTTGCTCATATTCACAAAAAGTTCAAAGCGGCCATTAAGTTTGGGTCGTAAGTTAGATTAGTTAATGTTAGGTATGATATATGATATTAAATATTACTTTTCTAAAACATAATCTATTAAAACATCAAGTTTAGTATTTCGTCCGTTACTTATGACACAACATCAAGAATTTATTAAATGCGTTGAGTTTTAATAATACTAGATTCAAAGATAATAAATAATATAATGATACAGGGTAATAAATTATTACAGCCTACATAGAAATATAATTTTACTGATGCGTACTATAAAGTTCAGGCAATAAATACTAATTAAAAAGCTTTAGTGAAAATTATGACTTTTCCCGCCATTATTGTAATTTGTTGCTTTGTAAAAATTACGTACACAGACAAATAATTAAAAAATAAAACAAGTTGTCACATACGCTAATAAAAAAAATGTAATTTGGTGACATAATGTTGGTCTACTTTTTGTTCTTCAATCGTTAGCAAACTTACAAAGAAATTTACTGCTACCATCCCTGATATTGGTTACATAATACCCGAATGCCCTCACATAGCCCCACTCCTATATACATAGCCACATTAATCTCTTTAAAAAGAAAGCAATACCTGTATATTTCGCAATAGAACACATGACTTTAGCAACTGGGTTCATTAAATTATTTTATGGAGTAAAAATAATGAGAAATCGCAAGTAAGATTTTCCTGCATCGTTTGCTGTAATTGCATCTTATGATCGTGTGTTAATGTAAGTCAATAATTACTACATAAAATATATTATTAAGCGTTAGAACGACGGTTAACGTTCAGCATGTGAACGGCGCGGAATCGGCTTAAGACGCACGATATTACATTGATTAGCTTGATTGTATACAAAAATACATATTTTATTTCAATTTTTTAACCAATTATATATAAAGCTCCATAAGTCCACATATATTCAGGGCGCAAGTAAATTGGAATTTAAGTATCGAAAAAGTCAATAAATACAAATTAAAACTTAACAGGCTGTACAGTTAGCATCATTTTTGCCGCCAACGTGTCCATACAAATCTCACGTGTACAGATCACAAATCTGGATGTTTAACTTGGATATCAAAATATGTATAATTTTTATTTAAGAGCACAGCGTGTTTGGCCGGCTTGTAAATAAATCGTGCTGCTAAGCAGTGCAATAATAATTAATTCAATTTAATTGTATTAATTTAGTTGTTTCGAATCCAATCTCTTACAAAATATCACACACTATTAAATATTCTTTACGAACAAATATTACCTCGTAGTTTTAATGCCTGAGAGGCCAATAATTAAAATAATATAATCAGAATTTGGATTAAAGATTAAATCAGATTAGATAAAATTATTAAAAAGATGAATAAAGAGCTTTAGCGAAAACCAACCAAATATAATCGTGCCCCACCAAAGCAATTTTGGTCGTACGATAATGTAACACAAGAGATATTTATCTATGTCTAATGTAAAGGTAAAAAATCAGAATAATAAAATCTCGTTATCACTAAAGGAACTCAGTCAAAAAATTGAAATACTATGAATAATTTATCTCTAGATACATATACATATGTAAAGATTAGCTTAATGAAATAAAAAAATTATGATTTATTTCCTTGTATTATTACTAAACGTATAACTGACATCAAAATTTAAAAATAAATATATATCTTATGGATTATATGTTTTCGTTTTGTTTTATGAAGCAAAAATACTAAAGTAGTATAGGGAAATAAACTTCAGTTGGAAAATATAGCAGTTAAATTGCATGTAAATAAATTATTTACCATAATTTTTTTATTTTTTTGTTTATTACGAATTTTTTTCTTGCTAATATGTTCTGCTTTATTACGTATGTCTTTTATAAAATTTTAAGTACATATATTAATAATTACTGTAAATGGTATTTCTTTCATTTGCCAGTCTGAAGGGAGTGTTTTAAGAGGCGTAAATATTGTTACATTTTTTATGAAATACAAGAATCACAATTTATGCTTTATATTTTTTTAATATAGTCCAAATTAAAAGCGTGCTGCCTTCGCATTACACATATGTGTCTGAGTTAATCTATGCTTGCAATCTTCTAGTATTCCATAAAAGATGTCGCCACATATATTTTCAATAATTTATACTATAGATTATTTTAACTATCCCACTTTAAAAAAGCTTTAAAATTAAAGATATCCCAATATAGTTGCGCTGTCACTCTGATTATCTTGTCTGATAACACATCTATAAACAGTTGTGTCAAAATATTACAAAACAACAATTTTTAAATATAACACATTATTTTAAATATGGCGAAACATAATTTTAAATACGTCAACAACAAAGTTTCAACATAAGAACATATTTTTATACATTCCACAACATATTCTTAAACAAAGTTTTTCACAGCACATATAATTTAATTATAAATACGCCACATTTTTAAAATTATAAACGATAGAACACAACACATTTCAGTTACTTCAATCCTTTTTCTATTCGAAGTTTTCATTTCATAAAATTCACAGATTTACTTAAAACAATCGAGATAACCACAGATCATCAAATACAGTATATTATGTTCTGTGAATAATGTTCCAAATTCAAATGCTATGTGAAAATCGATATTCAAAATTTAAATATTAATATACAATTTTCCGCATTTCTTAACATGTCCTTTAAATAAATTTGTCCTTTCATTTTTAATAATTTTCTGTCGGTTGCGCTTTAGGCAACGGTAGCCACTTTTAATAGCCAATATTGTAGGCTCATTAAGCGTTTCACTTTAGATTTTAGCATACAAAAATACGCTAATTGATTTATTAACTTAGGTAAAGGTTTTGCTCTAATCTTAAGATCGTTAATTCAGCAATGTGCTTTAACCAAATATTAATTTAATATGTCATGCCAAACAAATATGACTTCTAACAGGCATACGTAACTACATTTTTAAACAAATTATTCCGTCTAATTTAATTTAACGAAATCTTGTTCGTTAATATAAAATAAATCTAATTATAATAATATAAAGTAATCATCTCATTAACATAAAATAATTTGTACATATTTATTCTAATAAAGATATATCAGAAAAGATATTCATTGTGCTTTTCAACAAAATCAATACTTATTACAAAACTTTAGCGAAATCTTAACTCTACGAAGTATTATGACGTTTATATCCGTATAAGGGAAACTAAAAACAAAAAAAAAGAGTTTTAAAATAATATAGATAAAACATTCAAACAAAAAAATATATTTCAAATATCGAACTTGAGATTATCTATGTAAGCCAAAGCTAAAGTTTTCTTTATACCTATAAGTTATATGGAAACCGTTCCAGAATTTGAATATGCAATTAATTTTATACATATACCGCGTTAAAAACATTATTAATTCAGTTAGAATCATAAAACATTATTAATTTAAATTACGTTTATATGACTAAAAAATCACGTAAACAAATTGTACTTTCCATTGAAAACCAAACTTAAAAATAATTGAGGCTAATTAAAATGTGACCAAAAAAATATTGTGATTAATTAAACTCGTTGAGATTATTAAGATTTTAAATTTTATTTTAAAAGCAATCCGTGTAGATGTTTTTAATAAAAAACGATTATTACAGTTTTATCCATGCTTTATTCTATGTCCCATTAATCGAAATATGATAGAAAGGGACAACATGAATAATAATTGTATTAATTAATATATATATTCATCAATAGAATATTACGAGCTATAATCCGCGCGCGATTAGAATGGCGTGGAACCTTGTTACAGTACAACGAAAAACAACTCTCGATAGAAGTAGCGTTAGCAAAATTCCGAATATTTCACTGAACATAAAATGTATGCAGGTATTTTATGTTCTGTGGAATATTTAATATTAATTTATTCGTACCACTGCTCTTAATGCGCGAGCTTCTACGCGAGTTTGTCGCACCGAGGCTGGCCGGCGTACCGCGTCACCAGTTCCAAACACGATTGCCAGATTGGAGAATATTCCCGCAATCTTGGGGTATTAATTCGTTCTCGTGGGATTTTTGGTGAAACGAAAATAAGAGATTTTTTATATATTTTTGCTTAATAATTTTGTAATATAATATTTAGTTACCGTGCGGTTCTTTAAGCCATTTTTTTTTCATTACTCAGTTTTAAATATTCATTCTTTAATTTCCAGAAAGGTAAAAAGGACAAAAAGTTGCAAAACGTATTGTGAAGGACAAAAACATACGAATATGCGGAAAAATTAAAAACTCGATCTAGGTACTCTGGTTCCAAAAGATAACATTCCATTCTGATCGCGCGCGGAGAAAGCTTCATTAAATAGTCGAAAGTCGTTTAAGAAGTAAAATTTTACTTTAAACGGTCAAGACGACTCGTTGGAAAAGATTGATAGCAACATGTTAATATTTTTCCAAAGACAAGTTAATTAATGATATTTCCCCGAAACTTCAATCTACAGACGATTCCGCGTCTTCGTTCTTCGTGCACACGTGGAAAGCTATCACCGGGATCGAACCCAGCACCATGCAGGATCCCATGCCGTAGAAACACCACGAGTAGCCGCCAGTAACATCGCGCACAAGACCTGGGATTTAAAGTGAAGTATAATAATAACAGGAAGCGTGCTCCGTAACCGATCAAGGTAGTTAAGCAACCTCGGGCAGGGCAGGCAGCAGTTGGATGGGTAACCGCTAGTGGCTAAATTTCATGCATGCTTCCGTGCTTCGGAGGGCACGCAAAGCTGTCGGTCCCGGTTGTTATCATTGGATAGCTGTCGTTAAACCTTGTCGGAGGCTTTGTGGGCGGTTTGGAGTATGCTCTAGGCCATCCCCAGTTGTGGAAAGAGAACCGTGCTCAGCAGAGGGTCATAAAAAGGGCCGGAGCCATAATAATATATATTTTTTATATTTGTAGAGGAGCAAAGTAGCGTGTATCCACCTGATGATAAATGGTCACTGCAGCCAATTGACATCTAACCTCTAACCTCAAACAAAATTGAAGTCTTATCTGAGGTCATAGGTAGATGCGTCACTACTCATAAGAGCTAAGATCCGCCATACGATTATACGACCACTCACCAGCTGTTGGAGGCACAGACACGGCGGCCAAGCTCTGGAACATTCTGACGAGCCCGTACGAGGACGCGATGCGTGCCGTCCCAAACGCGTCCGCCAGCAGCACGGGTACCAGCAGGAACCAGCAGCCCAGGCACAGGCCATACGCACCTGGGGATCGAACAAAATGCTTTCTTGACCGCACACTTTGAAGGATACGGAGTAAAATGTACAGATTCTACTCCGTTGCTGGACATAGGCTCGTCCCACTCGGCGCCACTGGTCCCGCTGTCTTCATGACATCAGTCCACGTAGTCGGGCGACCTGTACCCCAAGTTCCCCAGGCGGGGTCGCCATTTGAGAACCTTTCTCACCCACCGATTATCGAATCTCCGCGCCATGTACATATATATGCAAATATACAGATGTATGATAGATATTGTTTTGAAACTATTGATAAACGTAGAGATTAAATTTTGAAAAACTTTCAATCTTTATAAATTTATGAGAGAACTAGTTCGACCGGGGAGGTACTACCGCCGTCCTCACAATCTGCCGTGAAGTTTCCTGTGTTTCGGTTGGAGAGGCGTAATTGTCGGTACACTTACAGCGAGACGGTCGTTAGTCGTCAGGAGTAGTGACGAAACTACTTACAACCACAGATAGAGTTTCAGTTAGTGCAGGCCACTTGATGTTAAGTGATCCTACCATCCAATGGACCTACAGATGCAACCATAAATATGACTGAAGTCCTATTTGAGATCGGATGTAGATTTGTCACTACTGGCGCCTAACGGACGCCTCGCTCTAAGTGTACCGACAACCGCATCTCTTTCAACCGAAACACGAGAAGTTTCACGGCTAATTGTGAGGGTGGTTTTGAGGCATTCTTTATTTTGAACTGATTCCATAGTCCAAAATCTCACCTGAAGCTACGGCCAGGGCCCACCACGACGTGAGGCTGGGTAGAGTCAAAACCGCGGCTCCGGCAACCAGAATACTGAAAAATAAGTTTTTTCAATTTAACTTAATATTATATCTTTTATATATATTTGAAAAGTAGCAAACGAGCATGCAGGCCACCTGATGTTAAGTGTTCTCCACAGCCCATGGACACCCACATTCAACCTCAA
>DWKL01000334.1:0-20068 GCA_018249415.1 Phareas burnsi | reverse complement strand
TAAATTCCTTTATATTATTTTATAACATAAAATATACTTTATATCTTTACTATCTATTGTACATAAAGAGTTATCTACATAACTTTTTCTAAAGTATACAAATTTTGTATTAATTATAGTATGGATTAACACCAAAATGCATTGTGCATTCTCCCATGTCCATTATACCACATAGTTCATTATGAGCGAGGCATTGAATAATGCTACATTCTAGTGTGATACAGTTTTTCCATGTCATGCAAATGGTATGTAAAAAAAAGAGTTGCACTTTGTTATTATAGAATTTCGGTACGAAAGCTGGCCGGCCCCCAAATTAGGCTTTGATTCCCAGACGCACTTTTCATTTTTCGCAGTCATGTGCAATTTATAAATTAATGGCTTTCCAAGAAAAATCGTGAGGCAACCTTTATGTCTTATAATGTTCTGACGGTTGTGTAATAGTCTGTCTATCTGCACTTGGCCAGCGTAGTCTATGGTGGCACTAATCCCTCTAATTCTGAGAAGCCCAGTAGTGGGGCAGTAATGGTTTGATGGGAAGGTTCTTAATCTGAAATAA
Organism: Phareas burnsi; assembly: GCA_018249415.1. Classification (NCBI taxonomy): domain Eukaryota; kingdom Metazoa; phylum Arthropoda; class Insecta; order Lepidoptera; family Hesperiidae; genus Phareas; species Phareas burnsi. The sequence continues at coordinate 19,512 of DWKL01000334.1, read as the reverse complement.
TATAACGTTGCGAATGGTTACGCACTACGCCACGTGCTTCAGAGATGCGAGCATGCGCGTAGCGCTACGCACTACCGGCACTACGCCCTGAATTTACGTTACGTTACGGCATGAAGTACTCTGCGAGATGAGTAACATCTATAGTATAAATACGAATAATTTACTTATAAAAAAATAATAATGTACGTTATTCATTCGACACAAAACATCACTGGTTACCAAAAATATTTCCACACTGATACCCAAATAAACTAGGTGTTAAGGGTTACGGAAAATTTAGGTGCTTCCAAAAATATGTTTATTCGATGTAGGTTATATCGGGTAACCACCTCAGATCATATTGCCTTTGTAAATGATTTGTTAATCCAAGTTGTAATGTTATATACAAATATATTATCGTATTCTACATATATACATACATCTGTTACAAATTAATATAGGTAGGCTCATTTGTTTCATCAATTTTAGGGATGCGAAGATTACTTGAAGTTTTTATAACACGAATAAGGAAAAATAAAGTGGTTGCGTTTTTATGGTAGCTACGTTATAAACGTTTTGTAGATGAAGTCGGAGTCGCGGGTGGAAAAAACAGGGGACGCAAATGAAAAACACTAATATGACACCGTAGCGGGGCCGCAGACGGGAGGCTAGATAAATAATAACTTTCCGTGTTAAAGTGTGGACTGATGTTAAAAAATTCACGCGGGGTCTTCCTAGCTGTAGTTAGATACGTTATATTATGGCGCCGAGTCTAATCCGACACACGAACTATGTCCGCATTTATAGGCCGTTTTGTTTTTATTATGTATCAGTATAAATGAAATTAAAGTTCTAGCTGACATTTCAAAATTATATTCGTTTTCTAAGCGCATATATGCTTAGTTGCATGACGATGTAATATATATAAAGAGTTTTATGTTTTATTATCCTGTAAATTACTACTTACCCAGTAAATATCCAGGGTGTATGTGTAAGAATCGAAAACCCGTGTTAAATTCGATTCTTTTGCTAAAGTCTGTTATTTCTTTTAAGTGTTATACTCTTTATCATTAAAAAGGTATCGAACAAATATAAACACGTCTAGTTGTCTATGATTAACATTTATCTCGGGCTCATAGTACATACGGCATTGTAGTTCTTGCAATATTGATAACGCAAGCTTAGCTAGATTTCGGTTCGGTAATGACGTTACCATTAAGCCTTTCGGAATTATTTCAGTTGAACTGTGAAAAATAATTACTTCAAATTTATTTTTGTCCAAACGCAAATGAAAGTGTAATTTTGAAATTTGCATTTTTTTAAAATCTGTTTAGTAATAGTTGGTAATTTAATTACCATAATAGGTGTTATGTAGTAGTGTTTATTATGTAAATTATATTTGTATGCAGATTGTAAGGTGATGTAAACTTTTACTTCAATTGATTGCAATCAACGTAATTTTCTAGCGGTTCGAAAATATATTATTTTAATAATATAACAATTTCACTGTCCGATATTTCCCTGCACAGTCATGCAACTTCATTAGTGCAGTCCAATCCAGTCAGAGTCCAGATAATTAAGGACTAGTATATTTTACCAGCATTTCCTTTATCATTCCCTGAAAGTGTCGTCAAAATTGGGTCACCTGTTAAGAATATTCTCTCTTATAAACAAACAAGACGATAATTTAAAAAAAAAAACCTGTCTTTATGTTTTAGCATTATCTGAATATGTGTACTATGAACTTGGTCATGTCATTTTGGCAGTTATTATGTAATGACAAACAGATTTTAGTAGGTACAACTCATTGACGTTCGCCTGTGGCGGCACTATATTCACACCTATTTCTACCTTATTACGGCAGTGTAACGTTACTGAGTGCAATTTTGAAGGGTGTTGTAACTTTGATTCACTTTTCGAGGCGATGTATATTAGTCCTCAGGCGAAGCAACGTAATAATAAATAAAAATAAAGACAAAGTGTTCCGTGCAGCCCATGGACGTCCACGTCTAGTCTCGTACAAAGCTGAAGTTTTATCTGAGGTGACGTAGAGTTGTCACTACTCCAGAGGACTAAGATAGTCGCCTCGCTTTAAGTGTGTGATTCAAGGCGGATTACGAAGCCGACGTTAGTACTTCCTCGGACGAACTATAGTTCTACTACCTATCAAACACTTAGATATATACTGCCCCATGGCAAGCGGAGTTTGTCATCAGGCATGATTAGTCTAATAAGCCTAGTATTATAACCACGCCAACAATGTCGTTGGCGCTATATATTATATATTTGGTATCAGAATATTGTATTAGATGGCGTTAGATGCCAAATAGAGAATATTTTAATTATCTGTGTAGTTATATTTTTACACCTATCTAGATAAACTTTAAAAATTAAACATAATCTTTATAAAACCTTTCTTCCTAATCGTTAGCCGTTTCCGAGAAATCAACACATGCAACTTAAAGTATAACATACGTATAAGTACTATCATAATATAATATCAAGAAAGGACAATACGACCTTTGGCTGTGCATTTGACCCACAACGAGCACTTTGTGACGTCTGTTTGTTACTAGTGGTTTGACGGAACCAGTCGTTCATGTTATCTGTGGTGTTATCAGTGAGCGTTGGCAATCTAGCTATCTCGCGGTCGCTAGCGCCCCATCCTGCCATTCGTAACATAACTGTGCCAACGTACTCTCGGTTTTCAAATCGCCTTTCGCTCGGCGCCCCATTCACAATCGGCTCGGTCGCCACAGTCGGTGCATGTTGCTAAATCGCCAATTGGTTCGTTAACCCACTTCCTCGGTTCTACGCATTTGTATCCGGTGCTCGAAAAGCTAGAAAACAATGTGTCCATCTCGTATATTACTTAACCGTATCAATTTTAGACGTTAATACAACGTTACGTGGATCAGATAATTGTCCAATAGTGTTACTCGTGTCCCTAAATGATCATGCACACGTGGTCAGTGAAGTGCATTTTCAGTTTTGGATTGTGCCTGAATCGACGGAATCGCGGTAAACATGTTGCGGCGTCGTGGAACTTATACTGTCAATGCTGATTCTGACATTCGTCACAATTGGTCCAAGTCGGAAGATCGAACATCATTTTCTGTAAAGAAAATCGGTACGAAACTGAATTATTGTAGTCCTAATGTATGCACTGGGTTAAAAAGCATCATACTAAATACTTTTAATGACAGAAATATACAAGTAGAAAGTCACCTGTGTCCGCTGAATTGTCCGAAATAGTGTGCTGTTGCTTTAAGATTACACGCGCCGTTAAATTGCAGCACATAATACAATGTATAATTTAATCGGTTGTTAAACGTAAGTAATAGTTAAATATGGCTAATGCAGCATTTCTGTGTTTTGACTGAATGTTTTTGTCTTTGAAATTGCCCCATAAACTTATTGAATTTCAAAGATTTTATAACGTTGTATAGAATTTCCTTTGATTCTACATATGTTGAAATGTAATTAATAGCACGTTATATTACATAGATACAAATTAAATTACCATTGTAATACATGTATACATAATTTCTATTTCAAGAGGAACTACGCGTTGAAATCATTGAGGAAACCATTCAAGTCATCTACTAATACTTGAGACGATAAACTATCAGCGTCGAAATTTTATAGCTGCAATACTAAATTACACTTGACGTGTGATAAGATCTGATAAATGCTGCATAGTGAATTCTACTTGAGATAAAAACTATATGCTAATATTTATAATATTTTTATTTTTACTACATGGTTCAACAAAATTGCTCGTGATGTAATCGATAAATAGTATATATTATATAAAATATACGACAGTATAATCCTAACGAAACAATAAATTTTTATCCAAGTGTTTCGGGTATAATTTCAATCAACAATTTATGATCGCCGTCGATAGTCACTTGATTTTTGTCTTATTGGAAGTTTTAAGTAGTTATAAGATTTATTAAAAAAAATGTTTAATTTTTCATTAAAAAGATGTGTATTATCCGCTTCTGTATGTTTTCTAAACTGTATAGGTTGGATTATTTACATCTTTCGTAAAAATAAGTCGTCATTAGTGGGGCAGAGGTGTGTCGTTTTGGAAAAACGCCCAAAATAATGTTTAACGGGTAGGCAACGACTCGTTTGTTATTTATAGATACTTTACCCATGGTCAAGTTTGCTTGAAAAATCAAATTTTGCCGGATGAGAGAGCGAACTAATTGGGATTTTCACAGCTGACTAGTACAAATTCTCTACTGATTTTTTACGACCATTCTGCATTATTGCATTACGTATTTCTTGCCGCTGGGTCCATTGATGGGTTTCTGGCCCGGCGTATCGCGAATAACATGTCGGGTTGAATAAAATCGAGTATAGTGGATCGGTGACGCTAGTGGAAAAGTTTTGCACGAATACTTCAACAATCGGGCTCGCTTGTAAAGTGAAACCTTGTCGAAGACCCTCAAGGCTGTTCAGACACTTCCTACAGGCTCGCACTACATAGTATTTCTATCAATAACTGCAGCGATATGGAAATTATGAGAAATGTCTTATCCAATTTCAGAATAGGATCCGTGTCTAGAGTAACAGCAAACCAAAGTAAAGTCAGCATTATACTAGTTGCAACACTTCTTATGTTTTAATGTTACGCAAGGGTCTCTTTCCACAACTGGTACTGGTGATGGGTTTCTGGCCCGGCGTATCGCGAATAACATGTACACGAACTCCAGGTATCCCGGAGCATATTACATCCCACTGCTCCAATGCGGATTAGTGGAGAAAGACACTGCTCAGCCAATCCGTGTTGTATATTTTCAAACTGTCCGTAGAATCTCCGACAAGGTATTCTATATAGATATACTATAAGACTACTATCCAATGATAACAGCCTAGACCGACAGCATAACGTGCCTAACGTGAAGCACGCATGAAATTTAGTTATTCGCGGTCACTCTTCCATCTCCCAATATTGTTTAACGTTGTAGATCGGTTACAGTTTGCACGAGCCGCGGGATTATCCGCGCTTCTGTATTGATTATGTATCATTATTACATAATTTAAAATCTTATCTAAATCTAAATAATTCTGACCGAACGTATATTTATGAAAGTACTTCCTACCGGGTATGTAATTTATTTACCTACAATGCATAATGGTAAATTAAACGCCGAAAAAGATGTCCAGGAAATCAGCTGCCATCGTCAGAACTTAACGGTTATATAGATTTGCAAAAAAAAGAACACTAGCCTTCAACAATGGAAACGAAAAGCTAGGTTTTCAATTACATTGATCAAGGTTTGTCTGAATTTACTAGGTATGGACGTGTGTGAGTGCGAATTAAGCTACTTTACATACAAGCGTTAATTGTGAATTCGTCTACAACAAAAAGCTCGGTCTATTACAGGTTCGTCTATAGATGATAGACAATTACGTGTATAGGTTTTTATTTAAATTCTGTTTCCCTTAGACAAACCGACTAAATAGACCACTAAATTGTCAATTGTCTATCTGTGTAAACTGTCTCTTTGTAGTATTATATAATTGCTGTTTTTAAGCTTATATGCTTATGCAAATAAGATACACCAGAACATAAATTTGTTTGTATAATTTTTGTTTGTCTAACCTTGGAAACGAATGAACCGATTAGATGAACCGAATACTTTCACGCAGAAAAATACAGAACTATAAAGAACTATATGGCTACTTTTTAGCTCGAAAAAATTTGGGGTTTCTATTTAAATGCGACGTAATAATTTGAAATAACTACGTAAATTATGTAGATGTATTTCTTTAATAATGCTTACACTTACGTATGGATAATTAAATATACATATTAATAGTGTTTTTGCACTTATGTTAATTTGAAGCAGCAATTTTCGGATTGAAGTCGTTGGTTGTGTCAGTTGGCACTGGCAGCACGTTTAAAAACCGCGCACGCGTGACAAATGGATGTGATATGGGTGTTAGGTGTCACGATTACATGAAGTGCGTTGCTGTACAGATGATCTGTCATATGCGGATGATGTCACGGATATGCATATGATAGGCTTCACACTGCAATCATCGCATTATCGACGTACTATGTTGTGTGTATCATTTTTAATTTATATATTTATATGTTATGTGGTTAATGTGTTTTGTCTTCAATTCACGTTCAAAATGCAGTATGATCTTTACAGTGTGACAGTCCTTTGCAACATATCTACCTTTATATTATAGGGATGTAAAAAGCTACGTAGTTGTTTTTAATAGGTAATCTCTCCAACTACTTCCCCGATTCTGAAAATTCTTTCACTGCACGAAATGTTACACTATTCGGAGGTGTGGAGAATCGAGTACACATGTGTGTATATATTACTGCTATAAATGTGTATGTGGTTCTGGAATTCTTGTAGAAGTGTTATGCGTTTAACAACGTAAATCGAAATTAATAATTAAATTACAATGTAAGAAATGACATTAAATACGCTAATACTAAGCTCTTCCGGAGAACTTCGAATTGGGATTGGAAGTTAATGAAATATATGAATCGTCTAAACCCGTACCAAGGAAAAGGCCAAGTCTGGGATCAATGGTGACGTATGACGTAGACTTGACACAGCATTAACAAAATTAGAACTGCCAGACATGTAGATCAAGCATATTAGAGTTAAAGTTTCTAATAAAGACGTGCGCATGCTTAGGATTCGAACTCCGGACCTCTAGACTAGAAAGCCAAAATTCCTATCACTGTAATATTAATTACTAATAGTTAATATACGCAAGATTATAGGTTAAGTAAGAATTTTTCTGTCTGTAGAAATAAAACGAACAATGTCGCGGATAACAACTAGTTCTTAACAGGCTTTTATTTAGCAATTTCACTTGCGATGTGAGGGTGATGTGTCACATAATATGTAATTAGTATAGAAAAATATACGATCATTGTGTATCTAAAATTAGGTACCCAGATTTTAAAATAATTTATTTTACGTTACTAACCTATACTTCTCGATCAGAAAATATTATGGAATTATTATATATTGATTCTTTTATTTATTGTCGTTAATATTAATTTAATATTTTGGCTTACAAAATTAACCACCACAATAATAAAATGTATTGCAAGTAGAAGTTTACATAATTTGTATGCAATTACGTTTTGACTGTTATCATTGACTAAATGATTACGCAAAGATAAGAGAAACTCACAGGCACGATTGAAACCTACATAGGTTACTATTTACGCTTAAACTGTTCTACACGAGCGTATTTTATTTTCTCAATACGATTCAATGAATTATGATCACTGTTAAGATTGATTAATACTTGCAGGCGTTTAATGTGTATTCGTTCGCTAACTCGAGCGCACCTGACGGCGGCGTAGCAACACGAAGCGCATTCTGACGTGAGCGGGTGCGTCATCGTTTTAGAAGTGGTGCGACCGGTTCCTCTATTATATGCGCTTAGTGTGTTGCGACAACATTGCCTTGGTCGGATTCAAAAGCCGACAACGCACGCGTCAAAGCGTAGATGTAAGGGAACTGCAAACCCAGGTGTCGCCTTCCAAGAACAATGAAGATGCGCAGCGGATTGTGACCAGGAAATGCGTTGTCTGTTACCTCCTCTATTATAAAAATAGTGTGACACACTTTTGCCATTATTCGCATTGAACAATGTAAACGATCTTAATATCACTTAGTTTTGAGGGTTAATAACTCGTATTGTAAGTTCAGTTCGAAACTAGGGAACGTCACGTGATAGAATTAAATATCAATCTACGGGTTAGGCTTGTCCGGTTAGTTTACTTTTCGTTACTCGAATTATTGATCGATGAAAATAAAAATGGAGATAATAAATAAGTAGATAGGAAAAACGGTTAGGTATTGCCAATTATGATTTCGTAATCTCGGACACCTAAATGAATCGCAACCGTTAGCGAAAGCGTATCGAATGACAGGTGCGGGCGGTCTCGCGGCTTCTCGCGTGCAGATACCAACTAACTTCGCCGAAATTACTAATCCAATTGTTTCAACCTTCGGAGTCCGTTTAAGTTGGATAAGGCCATTTTATGATCAATATACGGATTAGGTGTACCGTCACGTCATTCTTTGTCACCAAGATTTGATAGGTCCAAAATTTTTTAACAGACTTCTAAGAAGAAAGGAAGTTCGCAATTCGTCGCATATATATTTTTTTTGCCCAAGAAGGCCAATGACTAAGGAGTGTTAATGAAAAAGTAAAATTATATTTGCAACAATAATTTGTTACAATGTGTCAATGATACATAGAAAAACAATACGTGAACGATACGTGTACGCATTTAACCGTTCGTGATCTCATGAGTATCTCCAAGTAACGGGCTTAGTGCGATACTGTACATAATTTATACATTATGTCCTATGTTTAGCAGTTATATTTGACATTTCAAATTACATTTCTCGGTTATTGTAATAAAGTAATAAATATCATAATAATAATTTAATTTTTTCTATAATTAATTTCGGCGACTTTTCGGGATAAATTAACTAGTTATACACCTATTCGAAGACTATGAGTTGCTGGGTTCTTATGAGCTCTAATCGATAGTAATAACTCTAACTTAACCTAAGCTCAAAACAGTGAGTTAAAAGATTGAATAATAATTAACTCAAGCCGTTGGATAAACGAAAATGAACCATGATTTCTTGTTTAACTCATTATTAATTTTCTGTGTGAACCAATTACATAAGAAATTCTTTGTTTGGTGTTGATAATCAGATCAAATATGCACAAAGTGTGATCCTGTATTTGACTCGTTAAATTATTAATTGCGTGCTTAATAAATTCTTTGATGTAATGGATTACCTTAAAATATCTGATTCCGAATGTTAAATGGCACTTTGAGTTTTATTTGAATCGGTAAAACCGATGTACATTACATTGATTAACAAATTTTTCAACAGACTTCTAAAAGAAGGAGGAAGGGTATTTTTGTTGTGTATTTACATGATTATCTATTGTCTGCGTACGTTGTCATACGTTTATATGTATATAGATCAGTCCACAATCCACCACAACGCGTCATGGACCACAACGCATTTCGTTACTACATTAGTATCCTAGTATCCTAACATTATTTGGGGTCTCTGACCTCTCTACCACCATCAACCATTTTCTAATTATGCTTCGTCATGGGCCAGCAAACGAAGATATAAATAAAAAAAAATATCTTTAATTTTATCTTTTATAAGACACCAAATAGCTAAGAATACATTTAGTTAAAATATATCAATATACCCGCTTACTATAATATTTTTCTTGTCAATAATTTGTGTGACTATGTATGCGTATCAAGTAATAAGTTATACTACATGTACATTTTTGTCCCCAATTGTCTTGAAATTAGAACTCGTCCCTATCACAGAAATTAAATTTGAGTATATTTACCGCGTCATACTAAATGCATAGTGCCGCGCCCCCAATTCGAGATAAATAAACCATTTTATAACTTCTTATAACGAATATAATGACGAATATATGGATCATTGTGTTTAATAGTTAACCTTCATTAATGTTTATGATAAATGTCTGATCTGGGTCAAAATACAATCATTATCTTGACGAATATTTTAGTCGGCGTAGTCAACTAATTTAATAATTTATCGATATATAAAACATAAATATTCGTAAGCTAATTTATTGATATATAACAAATATCTTTTTACGTAAAACAAAACAATGATAACAAATTCATGTGTAAATATTTTGCTCGTCACCACTTCCATACACATACAGTTACATATTGTCATACACATCCAGTTACATATTGACTATCCTTTGTAGATATCCGGATTTTGTCTTCTTACGTATTAATACGTGTCCAACGTATTGTTATTTCATTAATTTATTTAAATAAAACATTGGTTCTGGACACGGAAAAGTTTTGGTGTTTCATTTTACTTACTTTAATATTTGCTTCAAAATATTAATTTCGTTTGTAGTTGTGGTATGTTTAATTACGTTGCATTTTATTATATTTATCAAGTTTTTCCCGTGTGTTTCGTTCGTGTAAAACTCGGCTCATCTTGTGTGTTCTTAGTGTTTACTTATTAGGCCGAAATGTGGTGCTTTATTTACTGTAATCGTAACCTATAATGAGTCCCTGTTGGTATTGTCATTCATTGAGCGAGGAAAACAAAGTCTTTGAAATAATTGTTCTCTAAAGTCCCCATCCATTTGCAAAATAGATGAAAAATATGGCCAGCAATAAACCTCCAAAGGATGATAATTCGGCAAGAACTTAAATGAATTTGGCTGCTGAGGTTACTATTTGTAGGGCACAATTAGATAAAACCGGCCAGTGGGACTCGCGCACGAGAGCCCCTTTCTATCACATAATACCAGGCCACTCAAAAGATTTACGAAAAAACGTTTTTATTTACGGAATGCAGGCGAGTTATAATTTAATTTGAAAATTCGGTTATTTAAAAGTAAAAATATATTTTTTGCTATTTCAATTTCCCTCTAAAAATTTTTACCAGCATTATAAAACTATCGTGTGTCATAGAAAAATGAATCTGAGTCGGGACCATTTTCGTACAATGATTTTTTACTTCAAGTCCAACTTGAAAACCGAATGAATTGGTTAATCGACTTCAATTAGCTTTTATGGTCAAAGCGCCTTCTAAAGTAACTGTGTAACGCTGGTATAAAGAGTTTAAGTGTGGTCGCTTAAATTTGAAGGATAAAGAAAGAAGGGTTCGTCCTTTGACTGCTGTTACGAAAGAAAACGTGCTAGAAGTGAACATATTGATTCAACATAACTGCCGAATCACATACCATTTAGATTCAGCGCAATCTGCAGATTGGATCGGGAAGTGTTCATGATATTCTACACAACCACCTTTGCGAAAGGAGATTTGTTTCGCGTTGGGTACCCCGCAACATCACCGATGCTCAGAAGCAGGCGTGCGTGAAATAGTACCATGATATGATTGATAAATTAGAAGCAAATTCTTCCCGCCGTGTTAACGATATCATAACAGGTGACAGAGTAGTACACTATCAAATGCTTGCCAGAGATTTGTGTTACCGCGAGCAACAAGCGACCGAATACGGGACTCCGAGGCCTTTTGCTTCACCACGACAACGCGCCCTTGCACTCCGCGTTCAAAACGAGGGACACCACACCGGTAAAACTTTTGGGTCATCCGTCTTACAGCCCTGATTTGGCACCGTGTGATTTCTTCTTGTTCCCTAAAATTTAAAACCAGTTCAAGGGAACACAGTTTTAGAGACAGTTTGGGGCGCTGCGTTAGAGAAGGTCGTTGAGGAAGTACCTGTTGAAGACTGGAAAATGTGCTTTGAAAATTGGTTCAGACGCATGAAACTTCGTATAGACGCTGGTGGAGAGTTCTTTGAAAAGATTTAATAAACAAAAATATACCCAATAAAATATTTTTATTTTTTTCTCAAAATTTTCGTTGAGGAAATACCTGTTGAAGACTGGAAAATGTGCTTTGAAAATTGGTTCGGACGCATGAAACTTCGTATAGACGATGGTGGAGAGTTCTTTGAAAAGATTTAATAAAAAAATATATACCCAATAAAATATTTTTATTTTTTTTCTCAAAACTTTCTAAGTGTCCATTTTATATTTGTGTTATGTATTTACTATAAAAAAAAATTATGTTTTATTTATTTTGCGATCCTTAAAGCTCTACTTCAACCATACGGTGTATTATTGTTAATACGATGGAGCAAAACGAAATACCGTTGGAACAAACCAAATGAATTGCAATCTATATCGGTAAGGGCATCATAACGTATATTCTGTGAAAATTTAAACAGGTTATCTATACACGCACGGTCGACGTAGACTTAGTAATAGATTTCCGCACATAATCCTAAAAAACAACAACAACCAGTCAATTGTTTTGTTTTCAATATATTGTTGTACCAATTTGCATACCATCTTAAGTTTGCAATTAATATACTACATAAAATAATATGGGTCATATAATCATAATATAATTCATATGGGTTTCTAGTAAAATAACACAAATATTTATTTAAGTTGTTCCCTAATAATATTATATGTATTTTAAACGCCACTTATAGGTAAGAAAAGGATGGCTATTAAATATTCTTTGTCCAGACAAAATGTCAGGTGCTAAAATTCAGCATACTCGCACTAATGTCATCTCACGATCCGAAATAGTTATGTTGATCTGTATTATAATGTGTATTGTATTTTTAGTAGGGTTAGTTGCTTTAAAATTCTAGTTATAATCTGTTCTATTTCTACGCTGTATTATTATATATACTATATTTTATCTCAATATGTATATATGGGTATATATAATATATATTGTATTTTAATTTTATCCAAAAACCTTGTAAATTTGGGGATGAAAAGTTTGTCTCTCTGTTATATTCTTCCGTTAGTCAAATTAGAGGCTTCTATGTTTTCTATTTTCATAATTAGAAAAAAAAAACAATTCGTTATTATCCAAATAAGCATTATTAGTGCTTATAAAATAGTCAATATTTTGAGCCACACAGACCTTTCAATTTTATTTATTGGATTGGAAAACTTTTTGGAGATCTTAGTCTATTTCAACCTTGTGAATATTGACTACGATTAAATAGAATACCTGCTATTTTTATTTATCTAGACCAGATCGGTTTCGGTCCAGTTTATTGTCGTCGAATTGTGTACAGTGCTTTTTAACGTGTAGAATTTAAAGATATAAATACAGGTGACGTCATTTGAGTAAAAATTATCGTCGGTAATATAAAGAGCAAGACACGCGCGCATGCGATTCGATTCTGTTCAAACCGCTGGCTACAAAAGCAATAATACTCTCACATAAGGAAAAAACACTCCACACAATATATTTACAACAGTTTTTATAGATTTAAAATTTTCTTTCTGGATATCTTATTAATGTTTTGGATCCAATATTAAGTTTATGATAATTCTGATCTTACTCTAATCACTTCAATAGCAGTTTGTTATCTTTGTTTCTGTATATAAATTATAAATGTTACGTATCCTCTGGCAAAGATCTTTAAAGTTTCATTTCTTGTTTATTTTGATCGTTCTTAGATGGATGCAGCGTATGCCTATAATATCTTCGACAAATGGGTGAACAACTAAATATGATTACACCTTTTAGGTAACCCCGTATCTTTAATGATCTACTCGGATATATCACTAAATTTGCAAGGAAATATAATTTGTGCAGTACTAGTGTGAGAGTACTATTACCGTACCTAGTTGGTATAGTAGTTTTAAAGTGTGAATTAGCGCAATCTCGTGTAAGTTGTAGAGGGCCGTCCTCTACGGGGCGGGGCGGGAATGTGACGCGCCATTTGCCGGCAGTTTACTACGAGGCGTGCTCGCGTGCGATACTCTGTCAAGCTGGAGTGCCCCGTAGGTCCAGTATGTTTAGAAAATTTGAGGGTTTCCGACGGTCCCGGGACTATGACCCTGCGTCCTGTCGGCGAAGTGGCTGCGCGCTCCGAACCTTCGCTGCTCCGCTTACTTGACACTGACAAGAGCGGTCAATTGAGTCGAGCCCGTGATCGCCTATCCTCTTTCTGTAAAAAACTACGCCGCACCATCAGTGAGTTAAATTTTTCTGATAGTAAAGATCGCGTTCTCGGAATCTTGCTAACATCTCATATCGTACTTGTTGTGCTTCCCTCGTATCATACTATTAACGAATTACATGTTTCCTTTTGTATTGTATCACATATGTATGTTTCTTCAATGTCCTAATGCTGCTTTTGTGTTTTGCCGCGACACACAGGCGACGTGGATACTCCTAAAAAGGCCGAGCTGGCTTCGGAAAAGAAGGCTGGCGCCTCGCATCGTAAGTGCTAGATGTGGCGCAAATTGTTAGCTCGATTGTAGTGTTTTGTTTTATTCACATTTCCATGGTGTGCTTCACGTTTCTATTTGGCGACAATCCCTCTACACGAATTAAAAATAAACGAAACCTTGTTCGAAAGCGTATTAATCGAGTTGGAGGATTATCGCCGTTAATGTAATCCGTTTACTGTCACCCCATCGCCTACTGACTGGTGTCGTGTTTTAGACAAAAAAAAATTAATTAACACTAAAAGTTTTAGTATTAATTGATTTTTAAGTTTTACTGCATATATTTTGATAGAATTTGATGTTGTTGTATATTAAGTGAATCTTGTGCATATATTGTTCCTTAAATATGTCTTGCTATTTGATTTTAGTGTCGCTTCTGCGAAGTTTTATAATTTAGTTAAAAAATCTAATTAAATATATAGGAAGAACATATTTTTTACAGATCTTAATAAGCGTAAAAAATATTGTAACCTTTTAGATTTGTAAAGTGTTACAAAAAACGGAGTTAATACATTAATATTTATTTTATGTATGTTCTGGTGAATAAGTTGTTTATTTTTCACTAATTATTTTATTTTGTGAAAATGAAGTCAATTATTACAATTTAAACAATGTTTGCTCCATTTAATAATATTAATTCAGAAACATCTTATTTGTATTTTATAAATTCCATTTTCGATTCGTGATAAAAAATTCATACTACTGTTTTAAATAAAAAAAAAATGTTGTATCACATATTTTCAATCTCATTATAAAAATAATTTTTACTATCTACATTAGATCATTAACTTTTCAAGTGTCTATTCGAGTAATTTGCAATAGAATATATGTTTTCAGTCGTGGCGTCGTGTAATGACGTTAATTAAGCGTTAAAAACGACAAAATATTGAGGTTGTAATTAGTAGAAACTAGTAGAATGTGATTTTTTGCCGACTCGCATAAATATTTGGACTATATTGTTATTTACTTGCGTAAAAGTAAAGTCAATTATTAAAATAAATATTTTATTTTCGCTTCTATGTGATTTGAATTTAGATAAAAAAAATATAAGAAATTTCGTGAGATTTGCACAACTGGGGTATTATTTTATTTTTGTTTGTCATAAATTATATCATATAATATCAAATAAGAGTAACTTAGTGGGGATGCTGTGTTTGTGTGTAGTTCATCTTTCCGTCTGCACTTATATTCATTTATAGATCACGCTTTATCTCTACTGTTATAAAATAAGTGTTCAAGTTATATGCATGTTATGTGTTAGAGGTAATATTGATTGAAAATCAATCATTGTCAGTGTAACAGCCAAGTCGTAACCGCGCCCATGGCGCTCATATTGACGCAAGCCCGCAAGCCCTAACGCACTACACCCTTGTTTATCAGTATGTTTATATAAGTACATACTTCGCTCCCTTTATAGCCATAGCCTCGAAAACCCCGCAACTCGCATACAGTTGCCATCACTGGATCTAGGTGACTTTTTTCAACTAAAAATAATAGACAGGTGGTTCTTTCTTCGTAGATACGTACACATATGTAACATTTTATTTGTACTTAAAGATAGTGCAATGAATATTTCATCGCTAAAGAATCTAAAAACTCAGAACGACAAATTATGTTTGAATATTTATTTCATAGTCTTCACCTTAGAATGCTCTTTGCTCTACCGCAGTTGCACAAAAAGAGGGGTGTTATTAATTTGTTGTTACTGTTTGTGGCATTGTAGCTTTCTAACGGATGGACAGATTTTAATGTGTTTTCTTTTTATTGAAAGCAGATCTCAGCGGTGGTTTTTGATATGTTTGATGACAACCTGTTTAGTCGTTTGAAAATGATTCGCTTTTTTTTTCAAAGATAACGTACGGACTGATTAATAAACTTGATTATTAAGTAAATCCAAAGACTAGAATAATTTGCTAACCTTAACTTGCAAAGTACCTAAATCTTTATGGCTAACAGAAGACTCGTCGTTTTTAGGCTCATAGAATCAGTGCCTATGAGTGATACCTATAGTGACATTGACTAGGGTCTGATGATGAAGCAGGATGACCGTAAAAGCTTTATTAAGTATAGACCCAAAGAGTTTGGACAGTGCATTCATTGATTTCGTGGCAACAAGTTAATCAGGTGTTTTTTAACTCAAGTTTTATTATTACATTGCCCAAACTGTTGTTGTTGTAATCCATTACTATTATACACTGCCGTTATGTTGCACTACCAGTCACAAATGTCCGTTAAATTAGACATCTAGAACTTACTTTACGATTCTTCCGTTTAGGTTGGTAAAGTAATTATTTAATGGACAACAATACAATATACGTTCTTGAAGTTCTCCTGCATCTGTTTCGATATATTAGCATAGCGTGTCAATTATAAATAGGTCTGCATGGATAATGAAAGAATTCGTCATCTGTCGCTAGGGACTACCTATTTAAATTGGAAATGGCGTGACGCTTTAAATTTTAATAGACGAGGTCTTACTAAAATGGGAAGAAACACTTGCAATTCACTTTGGGTTTCATAATTGTAACGTGACCATCATCATTTTACGACTGTGTGACAAGTACAACAACAGGTGGTAGAACAATCGTTCGTCTGGGCAAGTATCACCGCCGCCTTCATAATCCGCCGTAAAGCAGTTGTTGTGTTTCGGTTGGAGAGGTGCGGTTGTCAGGCACACATATAGCGAGGCGACCATCATAGACCTCAGGAGTAGTGACGCATCGCAGTTTTTTTTGAGGTTGGATGTGGGTGTTCATGGGCTGCTGTGGCCACTTAACATCAGGTGGCCTGCATGCTCGTTTGCTACTTTACAAATATAAAAAATAGCGCACGATATATATGTGTTATGGAGTGTTAATAAATTTTGTTGATGATTAGCCATTTTCTAATGCCAACTACTACGTTAGTGAATAGGAAATGCTGCGGAAGTTCATTAGTGCCAGCGCTACCAGTATGCCGTTTAATATTTCGCATCCGGGGAACACAGTGTAGCACTCCGGTAATTGTCACGATATAAGTAAACGGTTCCACGCTCTCACTGACAGCATATCCAATAAAGTTACATATTTCTCTGTATATACTAAACGTATAATAAAATCGTAAACCTCTCAACCACTTTTTATAATTAAGTTCTAAAGAAAGTCGGTTCTCGTATTTCATTAGTATTTTGATTTACTATATTTTATATTTGTCATAAATTACGATAACTTCAACCGGGTTACTGTAAAGTAATCATAAAAAAGGTTTTTGATTGTATAGTTTATATCTAATGACAACATTTCTTTAACCAATCTATGAACGTGACAAACTTAATATTTCACCTGGGTAATTATATCATTAGTAAATCAATGTAGCAATAGAACGTATAAAATGTGTTTCCAGCCGACATTATATACGTATTTGAACATACTTTCTTCGAAAAATAATAATCGTTAGTTAAAATATGGTGCAACCAGTTTCCGACAATTCACGACCGCATGTAGTAAATGAAGCTATTCGTAGCGGGCGTAATCTGTCACACGAACGAGTACCGGTTACCGCTGTCGTCGATACCAACAATAGTCGTGATATTATAATATAAGATTGATACTAGTTACGCATTTCCTGAAACAAGATCTTTTGTGTGACAACATTTGTGTATAGTAAAGTTTTTAACATACTAAATCTAATAGTATATATATTTGAAATACGCACAACGTGAATTTTAAAGTATTTCAAAATAATGATGTATTTAAGATGGTCGTAATTTCGATTAATATTAAACAAACATTTGATCTTATGATATATGCATTTGCATTCTTCCACGTTAAATATATGATAAGTATGGTCGCTACCGGTACGATTTAATATTTCGTCGTTCATATTTTTATACATTTATTTAAAAGTACTGTCACTTAGTTATTCTTACATTTCGGTATAAAACGAAATCTGATAATACGATAAAGGTTACAATTTCTCAATTATATCGAGTAAGTTGTAGGATGGCTTGAATAAAAAAATATTACTTATCGAAAGAATTAACAAGATATATATTATTTCGAATGGCTTAAGATGTATATCAGATTTGTATGTTAAATGAGGATTTAAAGAAAAATATTTATGAAAAATATTTACCTATATATTATTCTTAATCTTTTCGAGTGGCGTAGCCACCATCGAGTATTTTTTATCTTGACGTTAAGCGTAGTTCAATAGGGGGAAAAGAAAATTAATGAGGTTATTCTTGTCACTTTAACCTCGATACAGAAGTCGGAACACTGCCCTTATATGCAGCTACTGAAGGAAATTATATTTACAAACAATTTCCTCAATATAAGGTTGCATTACACAAAACAGTATATAAGCTACCCTAAGATTGATGGCTACATTTAACTAGACAATTTTGAAATAAAGACTTTCCTTTGGGTTTTTATAGAACATTTTATAGTGACATTTTTGAGTGAACTGAAACATAAAAAAACAAAAAAGACTCAAGAGTAGCAATGTATGTGTGACTTCAGATAGGTTTCCTGTTTTATGTGGAGTTGATTACAAATGTTCATGGTTGGCAGTGACCACTTAACATCAAGTGGGCTTCATGCTCGTTTGTAACTTCTATATCTTATGCTATAAACAAATTCGAATCTTCCCTTCACTCGAAAATGTTACTGCATAATCATTAACTATTTTCATTATATAAGAGAAATAGAAATTGCGTGGACATACTAAAGCATGTTATATACATGTTTGTGGTAAACCGTTTTTAGTCTTCGAATTCTAAAGATAAAATTAAAACAAAGAAGTCGATGATGATGATGATGATGACGCTGACGATAAATAATTATCGTCGTCTTAAGAAATTATAATGATTAGCAAATATTAGACGACTCACCAATATTTTCTGATTTACAAGTATATGTATTTATGTAACTTTTTTGAAAATCCACATACGGATCGCAGAAGTTCGAAACGGCCTTGATGTTAATTATATTGTACCCACTTTTGCAACTGATTGTTTTGTTTGCTTCATGACTTCCTACATCATTTTCAACCCGTTACTGTCCCCCTGCTGGGCACGGATCTCCTTTTAGAAAGAAAAGTATCACACAGTCCACCACGCTGGTCAAGTGTGGTTTAGTAGATATCACACATCTTCGAGAACTTTACAAAGAACTCTCAGATGTGTGGGCCTCCTAGGTTTCTCTTCATCGTTAAAGCAAGTGATAATTAATTTGTGACAGGCACATAACTTCGAAGAAATCTTGAATTGCGTGTAGGATTTTAACTCCAAACCTACCGCATGAGAGGTCGGAATTTTAACATCAGGCTATCATTGCTTTTTACACCGTCCACGTACACCTGAAATATATTAGGTTTTTGAATGTTTGCTCTGGTCCGCGCGACGGGGGCCTTATTCATTTTTATTATAATAGACAAGTTTTAGTTTTTTGTAGCAATGCATGTCAATGGAATAATAAAAAATGTTCAGTAATTGTTAGATTGCCGCGAAACTTTAAGATACGAGAAACATTATATTTGTCATTATTTCGTAGTAATATAATAATGCTTTGTTTCTCAACTGCTCTATCGCGATCCTTCTTTTTTTTTTTATATATTTCTAAAGTAGCAAATGAGCATGCAGGCCACCTGATGTTAAGTGGTCACCGCAACCCATGGACACCCACATCCAACCTCAAACAAAACCGAAG